>JBBMEF010035238.1:0-15089 GCA_037832685.1 Sicyos baderoa | reverse complement strand
GAAATAATAAAACTAAAATTATTTTGATATAATCTAGATGTTTCCTAAATTTGTTGAATGGTATAAATGTAGATATTGAGTTAAAATTACATTAATATATATATATATATATATAATGTTATGTTGTTCCTATTTCAAATGAATGTAATTTTGTCATTTATCTATTGTTAAGGAAAGACAAATTGAAGAGTATATATTTAAACAAAGTGCATGAAAAATGATAAATAAAAACTCAGGTTAAGTTAATCCTTGCACCAAACAACAATCAGCTTAACTTAATCCAGTTTAATTTATTCCCTGCACCAAACACAGATTAACTTAATATCCAGCTTAACTTAATATCCAGCTTAACTTAATACCGATTAACTTAATCATAATCCCTGCACCAAACACGCTCTAAAGTGTGGCTTAGGGGGGAGAATCATTTTTGGACAATTTTGCCCCGATGCCACATTATATATTTACACACATGCCATTTTCTCTTTTATAATAAGTTAAAATAAAACATATCCTCTTTTCTTAAATTTATTAAATTTCTCTCTACCTATTCACATTCTTACTATGCATTTATATTGAATATCTTTTAATTATATTTATAGAGTTGTTATGTAGGTTTGAAATCTCAAAAGTTTTGCAATATTTATATTTTTGTTTTATTCTCTTTTCTTAAATTTATTAAATTTCTCTCTACCTATTCACATTCTTATTATGCATTTATATTCAAGATCTTTCAATTATATTTATAGAGTTGTTATATAGGTTTGGAATCTCAAAAGTTTTGCAATATTCATATTTTCTCAACTATAAAATGACATGTCTTCTACTTCTTTTAACAAAATGTAGTTATGATTTCTCTTTTTCTTATTCTTATACTTCACCTACATTTTTTTAATTTTCTTTTGGATTCTCTAAATTATTTATATTACATTATTTAATATAACATTCATCTTAATATTTGTTGTAATGTCGATTTTTTTTTTTGTTGAGTGTAAGATAAGAAGATGATCAAGATTTAGATGATATATATAGTAATCAGATCTTTTACTAACTTGAGGCAAAAAAAAAGATAAAAAATGTATGAGATTCTTGCTTTTGAAACTGAAATCCTTGAAATTTTACACATTTTTAACATAAACATGAATTTGTTTGCAATTTATAAATTATTCAAGAGATATTGATGGCATGTTATATTTTTTTAATTGTTTTGAGCTGTTTTTTTTAATGATTTTTAATTTTTGCTTCTCAACTTCAAGACACAACTAAGGATGAAGAGAAGAAAAAGTTGACAATTATGAAATATGATTGCTCAAATAAAAATTCTCTTCCATTATACCTCAGAAAGTGAAGAGGTATACGTGCGTCTTAATTTTTTTGAATTTTCAAGTTTCAATGAGATTTCACATAAATTCTTTTTTTTCTTTTTAATTTTGTATTAATATGCTATCATGAATTTTACCAAATATAATTATTAATAGTTATTCAAAAGTATTAATTAATTGTTGTTAACTATTTTTCCATATTTAGTTTTAGTTATTTCTAATAATAATAATAATACATTATTTTTTTTGAAGTCAATAATAATACATTCATAATTAAAAGTAAAAATCAATCGATTTTTTTTTTACACAATATTACATTTATATTAAAAATAAATTTACTTAATTATAAATATAATATTCTGCAAAAAAAAAAAAAAAAAGTATATATATAAAAAGAAATCGAGTTTTTACTTTTAATTATAAATACATTTCTGCTTCAAAAAAAAAAAAATTATAAATACATTTATGTTAATATTAATTTTAAAATAAATATTATTATTAGCTAACATTCAACTAAACAGTTCAAAGACAAAAGTAGCATAGTTCTCCCACATTTTGTACGGCCTAGTAACCAAAAAAAACTAAACAGTTCAAAATATGAATATGTATATATATAAATGTAAAATCATATCTTAAAATTTATCAATTCTTAACTAATAATAATAATTATTATTATTATTTAAAATTAAAATTAACATAATCATATTTAATGTATATGTTTTAAAAAAGTCATTTATGACTATTAATCATTTCAGTTTTTTTCATATTTTAATATTCAATTTCATAAAAGTAAATTTATGAGTTTATTTTGAATTAATCATGAAATTTTAAAGATTTTCGTAACTTTCATTCTTATGTCTATGTATAAAGAACTCTTATAACAAATTTTAATGCACATCTAAGTTTAGCTTTTTCAATTTCAAAAAAATAAAATAAAATAGTTTTCTCATTTCTTATCTCTTATATTATAGGTTTAGCTTTACTTTTCATCTTTTATTTATTATTTATATACTTATTTTTGTTTTTGCATTATTATTTTCTTATCTCTTAATTTAATCATCATCTTTATTTTCTTTTGTTATAATATATTGATTTATTTATTTTTAAAAAGTAATATATTGATTTATTTAATTTAAGAATAAGATGTCAAAGAGGAAGCTTGAGCATGAAACAACCATACAAATACCAAGTTTTTGAAAAAAAGTCAAAATTAACATCTTAGCCTTTTTTTTTGGGTAAAGTGTTAGATTAGAAAGATGAGGCTAAGAAAATATACAAGGTGATGCATTATCATTAATATGTTCAAAAGGAAGAGATTTATATGATTGTGAGTTGATTTGGAATATAACCAATTATACAAGCCAACACAACATCAACTCTTCGAGAAATACAAATATATATTTGAAAATGAATTCATAGTATTAATTCTATATATGAATATCTACTTCTATTATAATTTTGGTTGATTACTTATTCTAACCATTAATTTTTTCTTCTTTGAAATAAATTCTCATCTTTCTTTTATTTTGTAATGGTAATGTTTAATAATTTTAATCTAAGAATAGAATTGAAATATAAAAAATTATGTTTTCAATACATTAAAGTATTTAAAATATGATAACAATATAATTATTTACATGATGTTTTTAAAATTCAAAATTCTTTTTTTTTTTAATTATGTTAAAATAAAATACACGTACGAAGTACGTACACAATTTCTAGTAATTATAAATGTAGTCAAATTTTAAAATATTTGTATTCGTAGTTTATTTTAGATTACAACAATTGAAGGTGGGGGGTTCGAATCTATAACCCCATAGTCATTTTGAATTCATAATCGTTTAAATATTGTATTATTAATAATAATTAATATAATGTTATTTATTTATTTTTTTGAGAAGAAATACAATATTATTTATTATTAATACAATATTATGTATTATTATAATATTATGTATTATTAGTACATATGATTATGATTTTTGTTAAGTTATCATATTTATAATTATTTTTTGAATTTGATTAATTGGGTAAGATTTCGAAAATTAAAATGAATTTGAAAATAATAAAATGAAAAGAAGAAAAAAGGAAGAAAAAAAAACGTAGTCATCACGTGGCACGTTGAAATGGCACCACCTAGAAAACACGATCTTTACAAAGAAAAAAAGAAAAAAAGAAAAAGGTTGTTGGCCGCTCGTTTCCAACTACCTCTTAAACTAACTTTCAAACAACTCCCTAAGGCTGCATATCATCAATAGTTGATGCTAAAAATTGTCTCTCAATGTCAATGATGGAGAACATGAATGATACATTAAATGACATGGTGGAGATTAATGAGAGTATATTTCATGACAGATTAGATGTGATAGACGATCTCTGAGATTAAAGCTTAAAATAATGACATATTCACTAGTAAACACATAATTCAAATTGTCTCAATTGTTGTTGCAGTTAACTTTGATAAGACAAAATAGTAGCCACAAATATATTGACGGTGCTACGTAAGGGACAAATGTAAACCCCTAACTTAAAGGGCCTAACTGGCCTTTCGGTTAGGTTGACTTATAAATTTATAAGAGTTGTATTGGATTATGATTTATAATTTTCGTTTGTGTTGGGTTAATTTTAGAATTGACTAATTTTTTTTGCTCGTTCAATCCAACATAACTTGAATTTAGAATTATATATGTGTAAAATAAATGAGTAAATAGATAAAAGAATGAGAAGTTGGACTAATTAACTAACCTACCAAACCCAAACCCAAACCCAAGAATTAACGATGTAAACAAACTTCTTACAACAAGACTAATATGTACAGTAAAGCATTATTTATATATATATATTTGGAAGCAAACCTTTGGGTTGGCTAAGGTCTATGAAAATAAGTTATATAGGTTTAAATAACCAAAGTAAATTCAAGACCTTGTCGAACCGAAGTTTGATACAAGCATGAGTTTTTATTTCTTATTTCTCTAAGTTGTTAATATTGCTTTATTGTTTACAATAATACATTCTAAACTTGTTAATATTGCTTTATTGTTCTAAACTTTTATACAATTTAGCTACTAAATTATATTATTTGAACATGTACTAGTAAGATAGATAACATATAAAAATTCAAATATATAATATCATGCATTTTTTTTAATTCGTTTTCATATTTACATGGTACAAATTAAAATTTTTTTATTGAGGAAAAAGGAAAATAACACAATATGAGAACCCAACCAAATCCGAAAATATAGGGTTATTTGGGTAAGGTTTCTCTAATGCATAGAGTTGGACAAGTTGGAGGATTGACCAGCCCGAAAATTTGGGTTGGTCCAAGAAAGTCCCCTTACCCAACCAACCTCGGACCATGTACACCCCTAATTGGCCTAAAGAGTCTAATACAATGTTTACATAAATAAATGAATAATTAACTCTAACACTCCCCTAAGCTAGAGCAAATATGTTGATCTAGCCCGACTTGTCGTAGAGATAATTTATTCTTGCTCATTTAAAGCTTTGGTGAGAGTATCTCCTAATTGTTCTTTAGTCTTCACATAACCTATAGAAATCAAACCTTGTAGCATATTCTCACGAATAAAAAGACAATCTACTTCAATATGTTTAGTTCTTTCGTGAAACACTAGGTTAGAGGCGATATGAACAGTGGCTTGATTATCACTTCATAATTTAGCAGGCATAATAATTTCAAACATTTCAGTTAACAGTTAACATATCGATACTATCTCACACATAGATTGTGTACGTCATAGCTCTATACTCTGACTCGACACTCGAACAAGACAACACATTCTGTTTCTCGCTCTTCCACGATACAAAATTGCCTTCTACAAAGACATAATATCCATAAATAGACCTTCTGTCTTATTTAGATCTAGAACAATTTGCATCTGAAAAACACTTTTGTGATACCATAATCTTTATACAAGATTCATTGCCCAAGTGCAAATTTTAAGCAACTCAAAATTTGTTTCACTATTGCCAAATGATCCATTGTAGGTGACGATATATACTGACTTACCACATTTACTGAGAATGTTATATCTGGTATTGTAACTGTCAGGTAATTTAACTTTCCAACCAATCGTCTGTATCTCTCGTGATCTTTAAATGACTCTCATTTTTGGTAAGCTGCAAATTAGGTACCATTGGAGTATTGCACGATTTTACTCCTAACTTTCTTGTTTCACATAACAAATCAAGGACATATTTTACATTGGGTAAAAAATATATCTTTCTTACTCTTCATCACTTCAATACCTAAAAAGTGCTTAAGAGTTCCCACATCCTTAGTATAAAATTGAATATGAAGGAAAGCTTTCAATGATGTTATACATGTGTGTCATCTCTAGTGATAACAATGTCATCGACGTATACAACCAATGAACCAACAAAGTAATACCATTCTCTGGCCGTCATTAGAATATAGAATGATCAGTCATACTTTTCTTCATTCCAAACTGTTCAAAGGCTTGACTAAATCTATTGAATCATGCTCGTGGACTCTGTTTTAATCCATACAATGTTTTTGAAGTCGTTATACTTTGTTATTCTTCCCCTGAGCAATAAACTCGGGTAGTTGCTCCATATAAACCTCCTATTGAAGATCTTCATATAGAAATGAGAGCAACACATTAGCACCCGACACATGTCAGGAAGTGGAGCATGTCAACACCTTCAATTGGGTGATTGGAAAGTGTCGAGGTCTGAGTCTTTGATTGGGATTGTCAAGGTGTGTGATTGTCAGCGATTTTGATCGAGAGAATGTCGACAATTAAGGGACAACCGTCTGACCAAAACCTGCATTAATGTGTGTATCATGCGATTGGAGTCAACTGTCAAAATAAAAAAAGAACATGCGATAAACGATGACCAACAACAGAAGAAGACGAAATCGGAGAAAAAAATTCAATGCTCTAATACCATATTGAATATGAAAATTGGAGAAAAAATGTTCTCTTATTTTTATCTCCTCGAGGAGATATATACATGAGAACATACGATCTAAGAAAAATAAGATCTACTAATAAAGAGAGATCTAAACTAAATACAACATCTATTAACAAATAAAAATAAATATATTATTTTATCTAAAAAGAAGATTGTAAGTCTTTTTTTTAATCAAATAAACTTTCATAAGGAAGAGGATGAAAAACACGATCTAACAAGGACTTGGACTCGACCCACAACTCGGGCCGCGACCGCAAAGACAAAATAAGCAAATGAAATAAACCATTTTAACAAAGAGGAAAGCCCCTCGTACAATGATCTTAACATACAAGAAGTAACAAGACTTCAAGAAAATAGATCTGATAGCCATCTTCAACACTTTCAAGGTTGAAATTTTGAAAAACCTTGTGAAATAATCCGTCAAATATATGTTCCACTGAGAAGTATGATCCCACCAAGGTAGCCGGAAAGAGCATCCAATTCAATGAGGAACTAGATATTTTCCACGAGAAAAACTTGTAAAATCTCTTATTAGAAAACCCTTGTCCACCAACTCATTTTCTGATCGAGCCGACAGCGACAACAACCAACACGACAACCTACTCATAACCCAAACAAAAACCAAAATAAAATTAAGACTAACGAAATGAAAACACAAACAACAATAATGGTCAACACCACACTGTCTCCAATAAGAAGAGATATGGTCTCTCGGACAACACGCAAACTCCAAGAGACCCCTCGAAAGTTGCTCAAACCTCCTGATGATGTGGGCACCCCTCTCCCGAGGGCCCAAATGGATCTTCTAAAAAACACTCCTTTCGTTTTTTAAATTTGCTTACTAAACCAACTTCAACCAGAAAAAGTTTGAACCCAAATGTACTTCCTTTTTTACTTGTAAGAGTCTACGAAGCTCGGTGTCATGATTAGACTCTCACTAACAAACCAAAAGAGGATTGTAAGTCTAGTATCATAGGAGTTTGAAATCTTCATTATCATGTGCTTAATTAAGTGTTTTTCTTTGTTACTGAAGCCCGAAAACGCACCCATAAGTGCCCACACATGCTCACGAGCGAATCTTCGGGGATACCTTGTCAGAGCCTAGGGACTAGGGAGGCTTCGTCTCTCACTAGAACTGAGTGAGAGAGATAACCTCAAAAAACATTTATATATATTGTTTTTGTAATGTATAGATAAATTTATACCACACATCCACAATTTAATTTATACTCAAAAAAAATAATTTTGGATCTGTTGATAAAATCAAAATTCTTGAGAATGAATGTGATAGAAATGCATCTCACGAAGAAAGACTATCACTTCTAAATAACTTGCAAATGAAGTTAATATCAACTTGAAAAGCACGTGTCTAACTCAAGAAGCACGTAAATTAGATACGTTTACTACATTTTTGACATTCTACATGAGTATTAAAAATGCATTTTAGTCACGACCAAGCTTTCTTAATTCACCACATGTGAATGCATTCTTTATTTTTAGGTCATTATACTTTATGTCTAACAATGGAGGTAATACGCCAACATAAACCGTTGCTCAGCAACATTAGTGTTTGCCCAATGACCAAGAGGTCATGAGTTCGAGTCTTCCCACCCTCAATTGATGTATTCTCAAAAAAATAAAAAAAAGAAAACAAAACAAAAAAAAACAATGGAGGTTATACATTATCATCAACCTTTATAATACTCAAACAAGAATAGTTATCAATCAAACAAGGAACAAACTATTACAAGTTGATGATAACATATTCAAAGTAAATAAATAAGGATTCAAATTAAGTTGACGAATAACAAGCAAACAATCACGTGTTGACTGATAAATTTAGTATAACATAAAAAAAAATTGATAAAATGAATGTGATATAAAAAACCTATCAAAATAGTAATAAGGACCAATCAAAGATATAAATATAATTTTAAAAAATATATAGAAAAATCAGTAAATATAAGCCAGAGTGTGAAACAATGAAATAGGAGCAGGGATGAGTTTGTAGGTCAATGTCAATAGTCAAGAAGCGCTTATATATTTTGCTCGTATACCAAAAAGTAGATGCTCGTATGTCGAAAACTGATTTCGTTGGATACGGCTACAAAAGAAGAAAAAAATTGAACATCAAAGGGCCTTCTTCATTCTCTTTTGGTTAATCTTATGAATCGGTAATCAAATCGACAATCGGTAACAGGTTTTATCTTAGTTCAATTCCTTTCTTCCTACGGCCATACTGTTTTCAACGAGCAATCCAATTGCATTTGTCTCATTTGAGCACTTTGAATTTGGCCCAGGCCTAAGTTCCACATGAAACTCTAAAGTTCAATCCCAGAGACCTACGACCAATTGGTAAAGAAAGAAACTTTTCTTAATGATCCAACTCCCCCTTCCAAATTGTCTTGAGCCTTAACGCCACCCTTATTGCCAAATATCCCTAGAATCTCGAGGTTATATTATCAACAGAGGTCAAAGAAAAAGATATGAGAACAAATCCTGACGATGTAAGGCGAATGATCGATGTTGCTTGTATCTCAGGGAAGATAGTCTTGACAATTATAATTGTTGCTAGATTTGCAAATATCTTAAACATTATTTACCTACTAATTATAATTTATAACTGTCCTAAACCCCAAAATTCAACATAAATGCACGAAATGGTGATGTAAACAAACCGAAAGAATGGAAAAAGATGGTCATGGAGCCTACGAATTTAGAGGATGTGCAAATGATTGAATAGTAAACAAGAAACCTTGAAAGTAGAATTATACCCTCGACTATGGAGTTAGAGATTCGAATTACCCTACCCAAATGTGGTTGACCTAAAAAAAGATATAAGAAAAAAACAAACTGATAGAAAGAAGATGAAACCGTTTCTTCAATCAATCCAAGATTTCTAGTGTTGTTCCTAGAAATTGGAAGAGTAAAACATCCGCAAACTATTACCACAATTAAAATTTAAGAACTATATTAAAGTTTAAAACCAACTTAAATAAATAATGATGAATGCTTTATTTCTATTGTAAAAATAAATAAAATAAAAAATAAATGAATAAGAGCTCTTTTAGTACTTAGCTTAACAATACATGATACTACATAATCAATATTTTAGTGAACATTTTTCAGATGCTAATAATCATAAACATGTAGCATAGCAGCTAATAAGGTCCATTGCACATTAAAAACAACCAAACATACACCATAGCTTGTAATCAACTTCGAAGGAATATACTCGTATTCGTAATATACCTGAAACATGTCAATCTTCTAACAGTATGCAAAAGATTTCCACTGTCCAGGGCCTCTAGACAATCGGACAGTTGACACCATCCATTGCTAAAATCTGACAGTTTATTGATACAAAATATCGAACTCTGTTCTTCGGCTTCGACACTTATTGTCGAGTTCGATTTCAGAGTCAACTAATGAGGCAACTAGTTTTAAAAATGGCTATCGTGTCATAAGGCTGCAATTGTAAAATTTGCATTGAAATGAACCTTTTTTTTTTGTTTTTTGCATTTCTATGATGAAACATCTCCTCCTATAGCACCTTGACCTGTAAACAACCAGCATTGTACACATAAGCCATGGAAACTACAGAAATCCTGATATATATATATATATATATATATGTATAGAGAGAGAGAGAGAGAGAGAGAGAGAGAACACATGCACAAGTGTCTTTTGTTCTACTATTATCTTGCAAGAATGAATTACTGTTCTCTATTCTTCTATGTACCTCTCCTCAAGAAACTATATTTTCATCATGAAATAAAATATATTGACTAGTTGATGAGTTTAATGCCTAAATTTATAAATGAATAATAAACCCATCAGTTTGAATCAGATAACAATTTGAACAACAAAAAGTCTAGCACTTCAAGGCTAGCAAATATACTTTATTTCAAGATTTTAACAAGCATCACGCCCCTCCCTAAAAATGGAAGGTAGTAGTAAGAAAGAATGTAGCTATCATTAGAAACATCTTTTATGTTCAGAACCTAGGGAAATAAAGAAACTCAAATCCAAAAGTTTGTGTATTGGTTTTCAGTTGCTTGTTACTGAATTTTTGAATTATGCATGAATAACATGAAGTTACCACCTTCATGAAAAAAACCTCTCTCTAAACTTCCTCTCGACAAAAAACCCTAACCCTAGTTGCGATTCTTTCCTCCTCCGACACTGGGGAGGAGGAAAGGTTACATCTATCGGTGTTTTAGTATCTCTTCTTCTCCACCATCTCGGTTGTTCTCACACCTGTGAAGCTAACACAAGCATTACCTCACGGCCATCTTATCCTTCTACCCAATCGAACCCAGTCGCAGCCAAGTTATCTCTTGCTCATGTGTGTTCTTCACCAAATTCGCTTCTTCACCCACTAGAACCCAGCCACGGCCTGCGACTGCTTCTTCTCAGACACCTAACATACTATTTCTTACATCTTTTATGACCAATGACAGTTTCATTCTAGTTTTTCTTTGTTGAGCGCAGGGCATAAAATGGTGGTTATAACATTTCAACCGGCAACCGTCAGCTACCAAAGATGGGTCTTTGTTAGGAAACAAAGAGTCTATTCAAGAGTGATAAAGGAAACAACGATTCTATTGACTTTGAACAAAGGCAATTACAGAATGGGACTCCTACGCGATTAAGTACTAGAAACAACAAAGTAAAGACAATACAAAAGGATAGTAGCCGATTTTGAGATGGAAAATCTCCTACTACTTGAGACTTCTTCTCTTACAAAATTCCCTTTTTATACCTCTTTCTTGCCCCCCTTTTATACCCCTTTCTTCTTTGGTCCCTCTTGATCTGGCTCCCCTGCTTCACTCACAACGCGCGCCCCTCTGATCCTTCTAATATACGTCCTAATTGTTGGGGTTAAGCACTCGCCTTGGAAATGCTCCCTCATCCCACTACCTGTTGCCATGAGGACCTTCTTTGAGGTCCTCAAATTCTTCTATAGCCGGCATCTTCCGAGTCATCGGGTGTTCTCTTTGCCAGCCATCATCTAGTATCATAAACATAGACTCCGTCCATCTTCATCCACATCTTTCAGCGACATCGTCACATGTTCGTTTCGAGTACAAGGAATAATCCAATGGCTTTTCTTTCTTCTTCACCGATGACATTGACTTGCAAGCCTCCCCCAACAATTTATCAATGAATAATCCACTTTTGTGTATCGTTATCTCGTTCGAGATCTCTCTCTGTATCATTGGTGTGTGAGGCTTATATTACCATATTATTCCTCTATTTGTTTTGCCCTTTGTGTTGGCCTCTTTCTCGATTCTCTCCTTTCCTTCTATCTAATCGCTTGTTTCAATAGGTCTTTGTAACATTTTCACTAAATCAATGAAATTGCTTTTGTTTCCTATCAAAATAATTATGCAGGAATAAAATAGAATCACAAGTGTAAAATGAAAAGCAATCAGAAGTATTTGTCTGAAAAGAATACTTTGCAAGCACAAGAGGACAACAGGAATTCATTTCAAACAGGTCAAATATTAAGTTTTCCTTTGTAGAGGTTGTCGAAATGTATGGCGAATCTTAGTGCAATGATTAATTTTTTATATTTGTGAGTGTCTCGACCAACTTACGTACCCCTCAACTATTTATATGAGACAACCGACCGACTTTACTGCATCTGATTATTATCAAGGTAACTCATAGAAAATTAATTCTTAAGTAGGTAGTCACCATAAATGGAACTCATTCTCTTATTCTATGTTTCTCATTCCTTCATAGTGTATGTTATGAACTAAACAAATTCTAAGATTGAGAACCCAAAATCCAATTACTGATTGCATAAGAACCTGCCATAAGACATCACATCACTTTCTCCCTGTAATTAGTGAACCAAAAAGATAATGAGGAATACCACATTATCAAATTGTAGCAACCACATGGTAAACCAAACGATTAACAAACAAACTTGCAAATGAATTGACAAGCATGCATTTCAGGCAGGAAGATTGCAACCTTAAGAACTGAAAGTGGGAATATTTGATAGCATCAACAAAAGTGAAAAGAAGAAGATGACAAAATAAATGAGATATGGTTGTGAGTGTGAGTTATGACTTATGAGTTTATAATGCAGACCTTGAACATTAGAAGAAAAACCACAAGTAGTCAAATGCTTCGCAAGTGCCGGTCCAAGGTCTTCCCGCCAGTCGGGTGTGATTTTTGCTTCAGCTACAGGCCACACAACTGCTGTCGCTGAAGCAAGGTCGACACTAGCATGTGATACTTGCGGCTGTGCATAATATAAAGAGAAGAAAGAACAAGAGTTATTCATAGAGCAGGGAAATATTCTTGATCTTATTTTTTCACATTATTATTCTTTATATTCTTGTCCTGAGTTCCAAAATTGAAATTATGTGCCCCATTTCTTGCTTTAATACCATGTTAAATCGCACTTCAATATATGATTGTTGGATAGATATGAAAAAGTATAAGCACCTGAGATTCGAGAATCCTCTTGACACTGGCGGAACAGCCGGTGCACGTCATGCCCTAATACAAAGAGCAGAAAGGGCGATCAAAAATGGCACCAATCGAAAACCGAAAAGGGACAGAACTCGTATCGCACTCGAACATCCAGAAGAATGACGTCTCCGGAGGGCGTGGATTGCCCAGCGAGGGATTTGGAGTGGAGATCGCCGCCGTCAGGTGCGCCATCGTCGCCGCCGGTCTCTCCTGGAAGGCCGCCGTTTCCGTTTCCGGAGGCGGAGATGGAGATGGAGCGGAATTTGGAGGGGCGGTGGATGGGAGAAAGAGCAGGGCGTACTCGTAGGGGGAAGGAAGAGGTGGGGGAAGGGGAAAAGGAGAAGGTGGAGAGAGGCGCATTGGAGGCCATCAGAGAGAGGAAGGAAGCCATGGATGGATGAAACAGATCTGCTGCCCTCTTATCTGTTGCTCTTCGAGGAAAAATGGAACAGATAGAGCCACGGGAGGAGGACTTTGGTTTGTTCCTAACTAATTAGTAATTAGGCCGTGATTGTGTCCATTTGGTGAGAGTTTCTTATCCCAATTTCTAATGATATAGGCACCCTTTCATAACTTTTTGCTATCTTCTTATTTGAATATCTACCTCTCGCTTTATCGGTAAGAACCAAATCAAAATTAAAAAAAAAAATAGTTTCCAAAAATTTATTTTTATTTTTAAAAGTTGGTTAGTATTCACCTATTAAGAAAGTATGGATATATTATAAAATTGGTAGAACACAATGTAGGAAGAGTAAGAATAGGTTTAAATTTAAAAAAACTAAAAACAAAATGCCTAGGTCCCGTTTGACAACCTTTTTTATTTTTGATTTTGAAATCTTTTTACAATGTTCTTTTTTTTTTACAATGTTCCTTTTTTTTTTTACAATGTATCCATCTTTTTATCAAAAAAGTAGGTGAATGTTAATCAAATTTTAAAAACAAAAACAAACTTTTAGAAACTATTTTTTTTATTTCTAAATTTTGGTTTGGTTTCTAAAAATATAGATATGATATATGATAAATTAGTTATTATAGAATTAAATTTTAAAAATCAAAAACAAAAAATAAAATGGTTATCAAACGTCCAAATAATTATCAAATAGAGTCTAACGTGTGTTTTGATGTTTAAAGTCAAACTAGATACTAGATAGGTTAGATAGGCTTTGATGGGTTTTTTTGGTAGTGAAGAGTAGGTAGGTTGAGTGGTTGAGGTGGATATGGATGTAGTAGGTTGAGTGGTTGAGGTGGAAATCTACCAATGGGCAGCGGGTAGCAAGAAGGCTTGCCGAGTGATCTTCCCACACGCCATTTCGATGCTGTGTGCAACTCAATGGGTGACAAGATCCCCTAATGATGAAAAATTACCAAAGAAGAAAACTTTGCCAACCTCCTCGAAACCCTCAAAACAAACTCGCAAACAATCCAAGCCTGCGAATTCTGTTCCAGCGAATCCAATTCCTGAAAATCCTACCACAGCAAACTTGGAATCCACCAGCCCTTCTACAAATGAATTGTTGGTACAAATTTTGGAGGAACAAAAGGACATGAAAGCTCGCCAAGTCGCATTCTACAAATATTTTTCGATTCGCGATAGGGCTGAGCAACATTTTTTCAGCATGATAGAAGACGGTTTTACCCTCCCGACTTTTCCAAATTGGATTCTTAACCGCGGATCTCCCAGCAACCAATAATTATTTTTCGTCTTATTTTTAAATCTTGTTATTTTTGTAATTCGCCCACTTCATTAATATTAAGAGAATTGATTGGTTTCTAACTTGTGTTTATATTTGCTTATGTTTTGTTGCTTATTTATCTAAAGTTGTCGCGAGTAATCATAAACACAAACCACTTTCTTGACAACTAATATTGCAAATGCAACGAGATACATGGTAGCATTCATCCATGATAATCCTGGTTAGCAAATTAAATTCTTATCAGTCCACCATTTACTTTGAATTTTTATTCTGTTTCTTAGTTTTTATGCTTTAGATTAATACCGTTATGCCTTGAATCTAATTAGCATTCGTTAACTTTTTATGTTTCTTTGCGAACTTGCATATCACATACTTTCTTTTATCTTATCTATTTTTTAATTTTCACTATTTTTCGCAATATTGCTCTTCTTGTCATTTGTACATATGTTTGTTTTCACATATAATCTCTTTCCAAGATAATTCGTTTTTACACTTTGTTTTATTTTTGGCTGATGTCGACCCACTAACAAGGAGCTCTGTTCATTTCAAAACTTCACAACCTTGTTTAAGTTTGGGGGTCCTTAAGTCATTAGGGACAATGCCTACTCTAAGTTTGGGGGTATTG
>JBBMEF010035218.1:0-10529 GCA_037832685.1 Sicyos baderoa | reverse complement strand
AAATGCCAAATGGCTAAGAACAACGGCTAAAACATATAAAGACGATCAGAAAACTTAGGCTACGGCGGAAGATCCTTCGGATTCGCCCCGGACATTCCTCTCGGACTCAGCCTTGACGTCTCTCTGGGATTCGACACCAAAAAGTAAAGACGAAAGAAAGTAAAGACGAAAGTAAAGACGAAACGAATAAAAAAGCATGGAAATAGTCATTAAAAGCATGTAAAAGTGTTCGTTACAACTATGTTAAGGCGAAAGTAAGAAAGCAATAAACTAAACTACGAAACAACTTTAAATGCCAAATGGCTAAGAACAACGGCTAAAACATATAAAGACGATCAGAAAACTTAGGCTACGGCGGAAGATCCTTTGGATTCGCCCCGGACATTCCTCTCGGACTCAGCCACGACGTCTCTCTAGGATTCGACACAAAAAATGAAGGGAAATGGCTCCTTTTATAGTTAGCTTCAACGAGCGCGACAACTTCTCCTCCACGATCTCACGTGCAACGGCTAAGATTGAAACTTAACATATCTCGGATCCTTGACTCGCGTCCTTTGTCAGAGGTGATTTCGTCTTAGCTTCGCTAAGACGAAACTATGTCAGGCTGGTTTACTTCGTTGTGCATTGGTTCATTAGACATGACTGGCGACACAGCTTCCTTCGTTGGCTCGTCAGAACCACTCACCGTAGCGAGTCTCTCTTTTCTATTTTCCTTTTTCTCAGACTTCGCCCCAGCAGGCGATTCGGTAAATTTAATATAAGGGATAGAGGTTTTACCCGGCATCGACCTTGGAGAAATGCTTCGTTTAGGCGAGAGGCCCTTTGACGAAGCTCCTGAATCTCCTCTTGCTTTTGCCAGTTCATTTGCCACAGAAACTCTCTCATTCGTCTTTGACGAAACTACCGCTCGTTTCATTTCACTTGACTTGTGTGCAGACGGCCTATGCTGCACAAACTTCGTCAACGACACCTGCTTCGTGGAACCCTCACCTTGTTTCACTGGGGAATCAACTCACGAGAAGAGTTTTTTCCTCAGAGAAACCTTCGACAGATCGATTTTGATTTTCTGACCTTGCTTCGTCAAATCGGTGGTTGGAATACTCTTGTCGGCCATGTCTGTGTACGAACGAAGAGCTTTCATTTATGACGAAGAAGATGAAGGTCGAAGGAGACGAACGGAAGAAGATCGAAGACTCGGAGGTTTGTTACGGCTGGAATCGAGAGAGAAAATAGAAGAAAGTTTAGGGTTTTGGAAATTTTGGTCGCGTAAAGAAGAGAAGTGAAGAAGGGAGTTGGGTATTTATAGGCGACGATTTGGGCCGTTGGATGGTTTGATCGCGTCTCCACGTGGCGGACATGGAAGAAGATGCGACGCAGCCATCTGGGTTCATGGGGAAGCGGAAACGGCGTCTGCTCGATTCAGATATGGGTCGTCCGTTTTGTTGATCGCATCCCCACGTGGCGGACAGACGGCTCGTGTTAGGCGGCGCACGCGCAGTCGCACAGAAGACGCGTCAGCTGACGTCATTCGAAGGCTCCAACGGTCATATTTTTTGATGTCATTGCGTGACGTAAGCGAATAAAACTCTTACGTTTTGGCGAAAGATAGCGGAAGCGAAAAATGAAATGATGCGAATTTCCTAAGTGACCGATTTTCGTTTTTTCCATCAAATTCTATAACACGACGAAACTAACTACAAAAGCAATAAAACATTTGAAAGCTTAAATATTTACAAACTAGATTATACTGACCTGTTTCTGGGGCAATTCGAATTGACGAAGATAATACCTTTTGCTCCAACGAAACTGTTAAGCGAGAGGCCAGATAATGATCTTTTGTGGTGCCCTATCCTTTACGACTTCTTTGATCCTTCGTGAGTGCTCACATATTTTCACATTATCACCTGAAATTGAGATTTGCGAACACATTAGATTTCCAAATGGATCGACATTACATACCTCGTTCGTCGAGACTTCGTTTGGAATTGTCCCATTCGTTTGGTATTGCTCCACCCAGAAGTTGTCAATGTATGGTTCGTCATCCCTCTTAAACATAGATCCTTGAGGGCATGGACGTGGAGGAATTTCAGGTGTGGCAAAATTCTCCTTGGAACTTTCGTCAGCTTGAGGTAAATGGATTAACTTATCAAAAACAAATTCTTTTTCTTCCATGGGCCTTTGGTCAGCATTCGCTTCGTCATAATAATCGGGAAACATCTCCCTAAACTTTCGCTCAAGTTCTGCACAAGCGAATGATTCTGACTCCATGGATTCATCTGGAATGCTTTCTTCTTCAGTCGTGACTTCGTCATGGTCAAATGCATTCGCGAGGAATTGTTTCAAGAGATCGAACGTTTCTTCTTCCCTGGGTTTCCCCAAATCAGAAAATTGTTCATCATGATTTAATAAACCAAACTCCTTGGTTCCAAATTCATAATAGTTCGTCGGCTGAAATTCGCATATTGTGCTTTGCTCAACTCCTTCGTTGGTCCACATCGTTCGCTGCAATTGGATGTTTTCGTCCAATTTAGCGATGTTCGTTCTAAGCATTTCTTCCAACGATTGATCAGGAGTGTGCTCAACCAAAGGTTGTTCGTGGTATGCAAACTTTGCGTAGTCACTATTGGCGAACTCAGAAATAAAACCTTGATTGCTCTGAGCGACGAAGTCATTCTCGACGAAGTGGCATTCGTTAGGAGCGAAATCATGGTTCATTTGAACGTTGGTCGAAGCCAACTCAGAGTAAGTGAACTCATGGTTTCCTTCATATGGCTCGAATTCTTGTTGATGTTGAATGCCACAACCAACTTGGTTGTTTACTTCGTCATACACACGGGCATTCAGTTGATCAAGTCTTTGTGTTGCATTATGCAAGATCTCGTATATTGTCAAGTCAGGATTTGCAGGGGTCTCTTCGCAACTGTGGCTGTCTCCATAATAGGTTTGACTCTGAAAGTTCATTGAATAATTCTCTTCTTGACAATTGTGTTGAGTACTTTGTTCGTCCCAATAAGGGCTCGCTTGGGCGAAGTATGGCATAGCAAAGTTCTGCACTTCGTAGCTTGGAATTGGCGAAATGTTGGAATTCCATGATTGATTCTGTTGAGTTGTTGTCTCGTCAACATATTGATTCGGATAGACAAAGTCATACAAGTCTCCTTGATAATTCTCCATCTTAAAAAAATCTTTGACGAAACAGCTTAGTTCTAGCGAAATCAAACAACGAAATTCAAACTTTTGATAATACCTACAACAAAGGCAGAGTTAAATTTGCTAGCTCTTAAATTAAGCACTACTCTCTAAACTACACTTAAACTAGTTTGAACTTATCCCCGGCAACGGCGCCAAAAACTTGTACAAAAATTTCACATCACAATATTAAATATAAATAAATTAAGGATATTGGAGAGAGAATGATGACGTGTCAATGCTAAGTTCGCTAAAGCGAACTCTTCTCTAACATAACGAAGGTGTGAAATCCTAGGAAATGTGCAAGTATACACAGTCCTTGTTGTAGCAAGCTTTAAAGTAAGTAAAGGTCATCTCCACAGAGAAAAGTTAAACTTATGCTCAAGCGAAATTAAGAGAGTTGGGTACGTAACGAGTGTTTTAAAGGTTGAAAATTGGATTAAACAAGTAAAATGAAGTGAAGACGAACATTGGAAGGGAATAGGATTCGTCGGGCGGTTTCGCTTAGGCGAAACCTCATAGGCTAAGGATGAACATCGTTCGCTACTCTGTTAGCTCTCTCGAGCTCTTAGAAGCGGTTCTCTCGAACTCTTGGTCTGGTTCTCTCGAAATCGGACACTTAAATTAAGTGAACAATTACTACAATATATTGTGCTTATCTTTGGCTCTCTCGAGCTCTAGACGTTGGCTTTTTCAAGCTCTTCGTTTGGTTCTCTTGAACTCAAACTCGCTAACTAAACAACACATCACCATGCAAACTACACATCAGATCCTTGGACTCTCTCGAGTTCTCAACGATACTCTCTCGAGTATTTAGCCGGTTCTCTCGAACTCAACTTTATCTTTGCAAGATGTGCTCGTAGGCGAACATTATTTCTGAGGGTTCGTTATAACCTACGATCTAGGTTTCGTTGCTTGCTCCTCTCGAAGTCAAGTAAGAATACTCACTGGTTTCTCAATATCGAAATGTCATTAATATTCAGCTTAACTAGAAGTTTGGCGTAGGCGAAACTTCCCTACGTGCCTACTTCCTTCCAACGAACTAATTATTTACTCATGCAATAAAGTAAAGACGAAACGAATAAAAAAGCATGGAAATAGTCATTAAAAGCATGTAAAAGTGTTCGTTACAACTATGCTAAGGCGAAAGTAAGAAAGCAATAAACTAAACTACGAAACAACTTTAAATGCCAAACGGCTAAGAACAACGACTAAAACATATAAAGACGATCAGAAAACTTAGGCTACGGCGGAAGATCCTTCGGATTCGCTCCAGACATTCCTCTCGGACTCAGCCACGACGTCTCTCTGGGTTGACAACAAAAATGAAGAAAAATGGCTCCTTTTATAGTTAGCTTCAATGAGCGCGACAACTTCTCCTCCACGATCTCACGTGCAACAACTAAGATTGAAACTTAACATATCTCGGATCCTTGACACGCGTCCTTCGTCGGAGGTGATTTCGTCTTAGCTTCGCTAAGACGAAACTATGTCAGGCTGGTTTACTTCGTTGTGCATTAGTTCATTAGCTTCGTGGTGATGAAGTGCATCTTCTTCTGGTTGGATTTGTTAAAATGTTGAGACGAAGTGTTTTGTCTTCGACGAAGCGTTGCTTCGTCGTGACTGGTTAGACGAACACTTCGTCTTGATGGGTTCCTTATGTTCGCTGTAGATACTTGAAAGGAACATTAAATCCTTCAACATAATATAAATGCACACAATCAAGCACTTTTGCTAAAGTCAATCTCCTAAAATGCATCCTACACAGAAAACCATAGGACACTTCGCTTAAGCGAAATCAAGACATAACGAAGCGAAAGTTCTTATCAATTCCATTAAATATTAACAAATTCATATACAAATATATCTTATTTTCCTACTTTAACTCTCAATTCTTGAGAGTTATCAACCATCATTAGACTTTTATCAGTTTATCGATAGATTTTAGATTTCTATATGTTCAACTTATAGACTTTTACTAGTTCAACCGATAGACTTTTACTAGTTCAACTGATAGACTTCTATTGATTTTGAGTGATTGAACAGTGCAAACTAATATACTTCAATCGTTTTTGTGCCCTAAATGAATGTGTTTGGGAATTGTGTTATACATAGAATTATTATTTTTTTAATATACATGCAAAATCTCCTTTTTATTATATTATATGATTAAAGATTAGAAAAAATATTTGATGTGACATTTATAAAAGATTTAATGTGATGTTGGATGAGAGGTTGTAGAGAAGTTAGGTTGATGTCTAAAAACAAACCTTCATTTCATATTACACTGAACAAATTGTATGAATCTTCCTAAAGATACCTTTCTTTTAGGGGTGCACAAATAATCCGATAACCTAAGAAATCCGAACCAACCCAACCCAATTTGACGGATTGAGTTGGGTTAAATACATAAATGAGTTGGGTTGGGTTGGGTTGAGTTAAGGATTGACCTAAAATTAACCCAACACAACTCGGCCAACTCGAATTTATTATTTAGTTTAAAAATATATATATTTTTACCCATAGCATAATTATTATGTTATTTAATTATTTATATTGTATGTATATGCATATTTATTTTATTTAATTATTTATATTATATGTATATGCATATTTATTTTATTTAATTATTATTGTTAGATTTTTTATTTTTTAATATTTTTTTTAACTTTAAACCTATTTATGAGAATTTGAAGTAAGTAAACTTGAATTTTGTATTTGTAATAATAACGTACTTATGCATATTCGTCCTAAGTTTCTAGGAATCTAAAAATAGGCGTTAGAGATTGTTTATTATGTACATTACTTATTTGTGAGCTTCTTTGATTTTGGGTTGGGTTTGATTGGAGAATTGACCAACCCAAAAATTTTGGGTTGGGTTGAAATCAATTCAACTCAACCCATATTCACCCCTACTTTCTTTTACTCTTTTTTTTTTGGAAAAGTAGGAAAGGTCTACATTTGATAAACTAATTAGAGGAGTGTCTACTTTTTATTAAACTTTAAATTTATGTCTACTTTTTAATTTTGAATTAAAATTATTAATTATATAAAATAGATTTTATCATTGTAACCTTGAATTTATTTCCATTAGTTAGTTAAAATGCATAAAAATTATGTAACAACTTATCTAACAAACTAAATCTTTTTGACAATTTAAAATTAAAAGTGTTTAACAAAATAAATCTAGAATTCAATTTTTTGTTCAAATCTAATATTATTTTGAAATGATTTTTTTTAAGAAATAAAAACTCTAATATTGAGTAAAAATCTATTATTGAATGTAAACCAATAAAAAAAAGTTGTAGATGAAACAATATATGTTCATACTTAACCGTCCTTCAGAGTTTAAATGTGTTATTTGAGTTGTTAGTGTATGAGTAGAATAGAAAATATTGAAATAATGAACTAGTACACACATTTCAACATTTACCCCTACATGATGCTTGCCACTATTATGTACTGATGAGTACTTGCCATCACTTACCCTGCATGATGCTTGCCACTATTAGGTACTGTTGAGTATCCACCATCACTTACCCTACATGATGCTTGCCATTATTAGGTAGTGTTGAGTACCCGCCATCACTTACCTTACATGATGCTTGCCATTAGTAGGTAGTGTTGAGTATCTGCCATTATAATGAATGCAATAAAATTATATTGTTGCGTGCCCTGCCATTATAATGCTAACTTGCATAAGACTTCCTTCAAGTCATTCTTGGTTGGTAGCATGAGCCCTACGCCCATTGTGACTGATCTCTCGATTGCAATGTCCATATCAGTACGTAGCGACAGTCAGTAGTAGCGCCAGTCCAGGTGTAGCCTATTGCCAAACCCATTATTAGTCTATTGTACACCTCTTTCAATGTTGTCTTGTAAAGAGACAATTAGAAATCTTCGACATTTCATCAAGCTTGATTACTGTAAAAAACAAATGCTATTGGTTGAGATAGCATAGATTCGTGAACAACTTCAATACATACGGTCGTAATTCGATTACACGTTCGTCTTGCTCCAAACCCCATTGAACGCAACAACAAATAGATGTGAATTCCATGTTCGATGTGCTTGACTACTATGTGAATGGTATGACTGCTCTGTTGACCAGCCCCCGTTCTGCCTGAAAAGCCACGCTTGTTTGCATATGAAGCTCTCTTCACCAAAAATAATTCCCAAATTGACTTCCATGTGTTTTTGTTCTTTTATTTTGTTTGCTCGTGGTTTTTATTTTTAAAATCCCATATTTTTTGGATGAAACAAAACTAAAAATGGGATGTTGGTTAGCCAACTGAAAGTATTTTCCCTAAATTCATGATGTATCCTTAAATGATGAAGTCAACTTTTAAATTGAAATTATTAAACCAAAAATGAAAATTTAAGTGGGGATATAATTGACATGAATTTGATCTCTCTCCTCCCAAAATAGAATTAGAAGTAAAGAATAAAGGAGACATTTACCTAATTAATTTTTATTATTTAGATATTTAGTGTGATTTCCCTTTTTATTTTGAGTGAATTGAAATTCAATATATATATATATATATATATATATTTTTTTTTTTTGAGAAACAATAGTCTTTCTTTTAAATGATAATGATTACGGTTGAGTTGTATTATTTTAAAAATGATACTCCAAATGAAACAAATATGGAATGGGTGAGTAACACAATTCTTTCCGTTCAACACCTCCACTACGAATTCGATCCTTAAAATCAGTATTTGTAATTTTCCACCCCAAATTGAATTAAAAAAAAAACGAATAAAATTCAATATACCGACATAAATGGTAAAAAAGACTTTTCTTGCAACGGAAGCAGAGTCTGCTCCATATTTTGTAGAACTGCGAAAGAGCGAAGAAATCTTCAATCCAACCCAACAATGGCGACTGAACAATCGGTAATGGCCGTCATCAGGGCATCTAGGGCAACCTTCCGCAACGACTACGACAAGGTCGCCTTCGCAGTTCACGCCACATTCCTAGCCTCCGGCTTCGTCCTCACCGCCACCGGACCTTCCGCCTTCACCGAAGCAGCCTTCTCCTCTCCCTCTACTGGTACGAGTTTCTTGTGTGTTGAAAACCGCTTTGATTTTGTTTCTTAGGGTTTATGAATCTTGAATTGGGGTTGTTTAGATGAGGTTAGTGTCGAGGGCTGGAACGGATTAGAGGATGAGTACGCTTTCGTTTACGCGAATCTTGAAAGTGATTCTAAATGGAAGAAAGTGATTGTGAAGTGCTTGGTGATGGATGGGAAGTTTCTTGTCGATGCCTTGAGCGATGCGAGTTCCGAGCCGCTGCATCTTAAAATTGAGTACGCCGCACCCTCCTGTATCTATTTGCATATTGACACTTTTTATTGTTTCTTGTTTCGATGTTGAGTTTCGCTTTTTCTTGTTTATTTTAGCGTCGAAGAAACCGTCAATCCGGATGGGGGAAGTAACTATGCAAGTCAGTACAGAAATCTGAATAAACTGGTGAGAAGCTTGGACTTGCAAGTATTGTCTAAACTGGATGGTTCTTTGAAAGCTGCAAAAACTAACCCTACAAGGTAGGGATAAGTTCTGATAATCAATACGTATGATTGTTTTAATTATTCAGTTTCCTGATGTTATTCTCAGCGATTGACTCATTTTTTCGTTATTATGTATTGGAGTACTATAACTATGGATCGAAATTCACTTGGCATTATGTTTTGAAAGCTACATACAACTTTCTCATGCTGTCCTGTTGTTTTGAATTTATGTTCATTTGTTATAGGATGTTGCAACACTCTCAGAATTGTAAGCTTTATTTTAACTGCTGTTTCCAAAAATTTGATCATGCTTATGGGAGCTCAAATGACAGTTTGTTCGTTCCATTTCTAGTATTATGTGACCTAATGTGCAAAAACACTTCCTTTGGCTTTGGCAATCATTGTTTAATTTGATTCCAAGTCTACCCGCGTTGTGATTTGCAGGTCTGAGCATGGTGAAAGATCATCTGTAGTTGTAAATGAGCCTACTTCTGGTTCTGGAATCCCTGAGATTCATTACCCATCAACTGGTCCACATTTCGATCCTTCAGGGTCTCTCTCTCTCTCTACACATGCACTCACAAACAGAAAATTTATGACACAATTTTAGAAATATATTGTGTCTTGACTTGAAGTTTTTTACTATTATGTACCATGTTCTTATGCTTTTGTTGGGTGCTATTATCACGGTCCTCAACATTTGAATTTGCTAGTGTTTTAAGTTTCTAACTATATTTAAAGGTCATTTTCCTTGTAGCGTTTTCTTCACACTATCTTGTTTTTGATAACTTGTTTATGAATCCTTGTTTATTAATCTTTCACACCCGATACAATCATACTAGGAGTGCCAAGCTCTATATATACTGGAGCTTAATTGAATAACAAACTAGCTGAAATAACAGCTTCTAACTAAGTAACTAATAACAGAAAGTAATTGCTGGATAATACAATTAATGAAAGACTAAGGTATATTAACTAATATCCTAACTCGAACTAATGTCTCAAGAGGCAAAGTTTGGATCTAAGTAATAGAATTCTTGTATGACCGAGAGCCTTGGTGAAGCCAAGTTGGTCCACACTTGTGATAGAGAAACATCCTTCCGTGTATTTTTTTCCCTTACAAAGTGATAGTCATTTGTTTGTGCTTCATTCTTGCATGAGATTGTGTCTTATCCAACAAAGTTCAGCAGTTGTGGAAGCCAAGGACCTATATTCGGCTTCTTAACTCCCAAAGAAATAAGATTTGACCTTAGAAATATGGCAAAACTAGTTGTTGACCGACAGTCAATAGGGTCTTAAGCTCAATCAACATCACAATATGCTTGCGAAGTAAGTTCTTCAGAAGTAAAGCACATTCTCATTGCCTTAGCACCTTGAAGGTATCGTAGGAACCTTTTGACAACAACAAGGTCAGTAGCCGTAGGTTTGTGCATTTTCTGTCAGGCACGATTAACTTGTTATGATATATCTAGGGCCCAGGCGAGTGAATGTGAGGAGTGAATGTGAGGTACTGTAGAGCCCCTACAATGTTTGATACCCAGTGGGAGGCAATGGATTCGAAGGAGTGATAGGTTCTTTTATAGCACTTGGTGTCAAGCATGTATCATATTCTTGGCTGTCTTTACCATCCTGCCGATCCTTAATTGAATTTCAGATATCGAATGATCCATCTTACGACTGGGCAGGTTTCGTAATTATCTCGAAACTAAGACATCTCAAAGAAACACTAAAAGCTTGGTATTCTGAACATGAGCTTCAGAAACGTCTGCTTGAAGACTCTCTACTATCTGAGATAGATTCTTTTGATAGAAAGGCTGATCTAGCACA
>JBBMEF010035176.1:0-15097 GCA_037832685.1 Sicyos baderoa | reverse complement strand
ATGAAGAAACTCTCTCAAAGAGTGGATTTACAAATTTTACTCTCACAAATCAATTCCTCACAATACAATAATTTCTCGTTCAAGAATAAAATAAATTGAAGGCTTAGAGAGAGCAACAATGTAAGCTTCTTTATTTTGGAGGATTGAGAAATATGAAACTTGGTGTCTTCATTTGGTGGATAAGATGAATCTTAAATCGACACAAAGAAAGTTACCATCAGACAAACATTTGGTGGATAATATTTAAAAACTTGCATTTAGACAAACACATAAAATAATATAACATCCTATAACTTTTTTTTTCCTTTTGAGAAAGTTACCATCAGACATAATGAAGAATAATATTATATATTAAAAAAGTTGCATTTGGTCGACAAACACATAAAACTAATATAATAACATATAACTTCCTTTCTATTTTAAGAAAGTTACTGTTAATTCTCAAATAATAATATATTAATGTATATTTTTATTTTCTTTTTTCTTTTTCTTTCATTTTTACTTTGACTTTTTTAAAACACAAAAAAGTTTCATGTGTCAAATATTCAAAGCTCCACATCCACATGTTGATCTTAGATTGGCCAATTTTTGCTACGTTATCACGTCGGTATTACCATTTAAACTCATTTAGGCCATCTTTTTTAATTCAATTTCGATTTGAGTAATTTAAAATATGTTCAAATTATTATTTTAAATTCTACATAATTGATACTTCAAAATATTAAATTTGTTAAATAAATTTCAAGTTTGTTATTATCAAAATAATTCATTAATTAAAATTAATTAATTTAAGATTGCCAAAAAGACCCACATTTAGATCGTCCACAAAATTATACTAACCGAATCTAACTCGAACTACCACCACCTAAATGACAAGTGGTTAAATTCAAAATTAGCATTGTTGAATAAAGTTTAAAGTCAACGAGATTAGGGCATTGAAAGTGGGCGGTTCAATCTGAACCCGTGTGATCGAGAGAACAAACCGAAGAATGTTTTTATAAGTGTGAACTGAAATTTGGTAGCCACCGTCGCAACCAACCAACCGCCGGCAGAATAGTTCTTTTCCCGACCTCACTATTTGGGTTATGAAAAACATTTTATTTTTAATAACTAATATTTTGAGGAAGAAGAATCTGAACATCTAAGCACATGGTCAGGGGCCGATCCAGAGTCTAAAATAATCTAAACATAGCCTAAGTTGTTGTCATCATCCATCTATATTAATTTTCTACGAGTTTTGATGACAACCAGAATGTAGTTTTCGAAATCATGGATATCAAAAAGTTGAGACGTGCATAGAATCTAACTCGATCCGCCGCATAAAGGGTTATTCTTAAAAATATGGTAAAGATTAAAAAGAAACAAGAATGAAGAAAATGTTATCATTAATAAAAATGTGGTTTCGGATTTAGTCACCTACTCTACCACTAAAATTCTTCGGCAAGTTACTCTATAAACTTTTTTACTTTAGAATTATTTATACAATTTTTTTTCGGTTGGGGGAAGAAACTACACTCCCATAAAAAATACTACTCATCTGAAATAACATAAGAGTTAATTATCAATTTTTAGAATCGAACTTATGATCATAGAATTAAAATGAATGTATTATAATCGATTCTAGTGTTTATAGACTTTATAAACACTGTATTTAAATTAGTTTATCATTCATAAAATGTGCCAATTTTTGTGTTCTCTCTATTTATTTATTATTATTATTTATTTTTGACAGCGTCCATATTTTCTTGCTTTGCTTAACGGAAAACATTAAAAAAAAAAAAATTGCCACTTATATATGGTCCGGTTTGTAGGTAAGTTTTGCCCCTCAATTGCATTTCTAATGATATTTTGAAGAAGCTCTTGGCTGATCATGATTTCAAAATTCGATGGATTTTAATAGAGACAATCTACCTAGTATGGACTTAGACAAACCCTATTGGCAAGACAACGTTGGATAATTATGATATCTGTGTTGGAAAGTTATAGCTAATTTAACAAAGGGTTACATTAATTATGGCCTAAGTTTTAGGTTGATTAATTTAGGGAATGGACTTATGAGGGATTGATTTATGGCCAATTGTCGCTTATCATGTGACAGAGGAAGCGTGCAAATTTTCTACAAAGTTTATTCAAAGTGTTGAAAACTTTGATGGTTGAAAAAAGTTGGTTGTTGAATTCAAATACATAAAAAAGGAAAAAAAGTTATTCATTCAACCAATGTATATTGCATTTACATCTAAAATGTGTATTGTCATTTGATTTGGTTTTGCTGGATTGTTGAATCTCACACCAAAAATGAACAATCTCTTTCACATTTTACATTTGTGATCTCAAAAAAAAAAAAAAAAAAAACCATTTAAGGTGTATTTGTTCCACCAAAAATAAAAATGGAGATTGAAAAACCAGATAATTCTCCATATTCGTGCAACTAGGAATCATTACTCTTATGATCACATTTTTTAAAAATTGTTTTTTTCATTCCTTACTATCTACTTTTCATCCGTTGTTGTCTTGCAATAACTTTTTATACATCACATCACTATTTTTCACTCTCATCATATTCATTATTTTTCACCACAAACACAAATAATTATTTTTTTCATCCTAAACACAAATAATCATTCTCACTATAATAATCATTCCATTTCCTATTATCCTTCTAATTCTTATCCCCATATAATCATTATTATTCCCCTTCCCCCAAACACACCTCTAATTACAAAAAGTCTTGCAAACTATGACATAAGTATGAATTATCGAAAGGGTAGGTGACACGCTGATTTTTTTTTTTTAATTGTAGTTCAGTTTAATACCATAGTCACCAGTTCGATTCTAGAAATTGATATTTAATTTTAGAGCAGTGGTACCTCTATGTAGGGTTTAAGGTCCCCTCCCTCAACTCAACCCTGGACCATACACCCTCACACCCTTCTCTTCATATTTAAAAAATATATCTTTATCCCAAAACTATTTTGTTTTTGTTATCTCCACTCTCAACCATTTTTAACTCATCTTTTCAAATTCTTCCTATCAAACAATATTTCATCTTCTCCAAAACTTCTCCCTTCCATTCATCGCATACACCTTTTAATCACAATTTTATCCAATAAGTTGGTTATGTTATTGATTTAACTTATATAAAAGTGATTAGTGAAAAGACATTGGTACAACCAAGCCCTATGGGAATTGGGAAGACATCACATTACCAATACCGAAGTTACATTTGAATTCGATAAGTCCAATTAAAAAAAAACATTTCAATTTGTTCTCCACAACTCAACCGTCCCAAATATCTGCCAATCGCTGGAATTCCTGTCCCTATCCCACTCACCCCAGCCGCGGGTTTTTCTATTTAAGAATAAAAGCCTCTCGAAATTACCACCAATCACAGTCCACCACGTAGCCATTAGATTCCACATGTTTGAAAAGTCAAAACCTACCGTCCGTTTGCACGTGAAATTTGTCCGTGCCAAATGAAAGAAAAATGTCCTAAATTATGCCATTTGGTCCGTACAACTTCGACAATTTTTTTTTTTTTTTTTAAATTCAATAACATTAGACAATTGGGTGATTCCAATATGTAAGATCTTCGTCAAAGGCTCATGTCCTCTTGGTTAATTTACGGAAAAGCAAAGTTTAGTCTAGTAATTTAAGTAATTTAAATTTATTTCATATAATTATTTTTTTTTAAAAGTGAAAATTTAATCTTTTATGTTCTGCTAACTAGAATTTAGTTATTGTGGTTTGTTAAAATAAAAAAATAGTTTAGTTATTGTGGTTTGTTAAAATAAAAAAATAGTTTTGTTGTCTATAATCATAAACACGTAGATGAAGTTATTTATGGTAATTAATTATGCAATTTTTTATGTCCAAACAACCACTAAAACTCACATTATCATCATTAATACATAAATAACGGACTTTAATTTGCTAATAATTAAAAATGGCCAAGCCTATTTTTTTAAATTTTATCGAACTATATGAACTAAATTCTAAATCTTAAATTCATATAAACTAAATTCAGACATATGTTGTATAAATTCCAATTTTGGAATTATAGAAATTAAATTGGGGTTTTTGTAGGAATAGACTAAATTGATAAAATATTTACAACAGTAAACAAATATGAAAAATTTAGCAACTATAGTCAAATATACGGTATAAAGTAATACTTTTTATACTGAATAACTAATACATAATCCAGTATGATGAGTATTATTTATATTATATATTTGATTATAGATGTTAAATATTTTAAAATTTGCTTTGTGTAATTATTTTATAAAATTGGAGAGTACAATTTCTCAACTAATTTCTAAGTTTCTTAAACCCAACTTTAAATTTAAGTAAGAATTATGATAATAACAATAACGCATGAATATTGTTCTTGAATTACACGTGAGGCAAAATTGTATAATCTAAAAAAAAAAAGAAAAAAAAAAGGTTTAGCCGTTAAATATTAGAAGGCAGCAGAGTCAAATAATGACACGTTGCTGGTTTGAAAGCACCGTCCCAATTCTTCAGAATCCAAAATCAACGGATACTCTTCTCCTTTATATATATATAATAGATCCCAAATTCTGGTACTCAACAACAAGCAGAGATAGATAGATATCAATGGCAATGAAATCTTCAGCCAAAACTCTCTGTTTTGTTCTGTTCCTGCTGCTTTGTATGCATTTTCCAAGTGTTGAAGCCAGAGCCCTGAAATCTGTTGCCAAAATCGAAGCTTTGGAGCCAATTGGTTACATGCCTAAACTCAGTGTTCGCTCTGAGTTGAGAAGCTTGAGCTTTGTGTTGTCGTCTGGGCCTAGTAAAAAAGGTCCTGGCCATTGACCTTTTTCTTTTTCCTTTTGAAAATGTATTCGTTTTGGCGAGAGAGTCAAGAATCTTACGTTCATAAAGTAAGGATATGTCTTAGTGTTTATAAGGTAGCTGGATTACTTCTCTACTCATTAATTGATTTTGAGAGGAATGTCTATACTGTCTAAAATACATTTTTCGTTTATAAAATTAATACAGTTTCAGTTTTTTATTCATCATTTTTTTTAAAATCACGCATTTTATCTATTATTATCGTATGAAAGCTCCAAGTGAGTATTTGGTCTACAAATTTGAATTCAACATAAGCCGATAATTTCAACTAGGTAATTTGGTCCACTAATTCAGGTCTAATTCAAGATGGTGTTCTCAAAGTGACACCATCTTGTGAGAGTATGTTGGAGGTAACATAGTATGTCATGAATAATCGTGTTAGCTAATGTTGGGTTGAAGAAAATAAAGACAACACAAGATAAATAATATAGTTTTATGTGATTCGCTAATGTTGTATTAGTTTCGTCCATAGACAGATGAAAGAATTGTTTTATTGATGAGATAAGAATTGTTTTAGAAAAGAAGTTCTCGCCACGTTTATTATATATGTGAGTTACACTTTCCACCATCGATTAATTTTAAGGTATCATATAATATTATCTAATATGGTAGCAGAGACATAAATTTGAATCCAACCTGATTATATCCCCGACATTCTTTTTCGTACAAGAAAAAAGCATAGAGATTGGATGTACACTCTCTTTTATTTCAACCATAGATCTTTGAATCCAGTTGTATTGGAATAACCTGTCAGAACTTGGAATTCGACAGCAAGGACTAAAAGAAAAGCAATGAATTGCGGAAATGTCTCTTGTTTTGGGATTTGAAAAAAGTAAAAAGGGAATATTTTACATTTGTCGAGATATTAAAAAAAAGAAAAGATAGGTCCTTTGCTTCGACATGGAAACACAGTGGAATCGAGGTTTTGTTTGTTTTAGCTTTTTGGATTAAATTAATATTGGAGTGCCGTGTTTTGTGTTCTAGTGTTTGATGACTTCAAATTTTGTCTTTTGATTAAGTTCATTTAATCTCAAAAAAGAAAAAAAGAAAAAAAGAAAAAAATGATTAAGCTTCAAATTTTGACTTATGAAATGTGTTTGTAATAGAACATAGGCGTGTTATGGAAGAGTGTTTTTGAAATGTGCTGAGTATAATTAGGATGGCTCAACATTTAAACTCTCATGATTGTAATTCAAAAAAAAAAACGTGGTTGAGTTAAGAACTGCCTAAAATGTAATTTGGAAAACTACTATTTAGTAATTAATGATGGAAACCATATGTAGTACTTTATTCAAAAGTATGATTGTTCTTTTTTTTTTTTTTTGAGTAGAAATTGGGGGAGGGAATTACAAATACCGATTCCAAGAATTAAGCCCGTGACCGTGGAATGAATTAACACCAAACCAGATAACCAATCGCACCACCGACCCATTCGGTAAAAAAAATGATTGTTTGGATACAAACAAATGTAGATCTATGTTGATTAACTAGGAGTAGATAGTAAGTATATTTTTTTTATTAAATACATAAATAGTAAGTATATAAGTGAGAATAATTGATAAAACCTAAAACAAAGCCATAGGCCCATAAGGGCTATTTAAAATGAACAATATCAAGATGGAATGTGATCCTAAACTCAAATATTGATATTAAATTTAAAGAAATCAATTTTTTTTTTTTTTTTTTTAAGATTACAACAATGGGGTCGGGAGATTCGATTCCATGACCTCTTGATCATTATACACTAATGCCGTTAAGCAACTGTTATGTTGACTAAAGAAATCAATTTTAGATATTAAGCATCTACTTAAATTCATACTTATTGATAATTGCCATGGAAACGTAACTACCCTAAATATTTTAATGAAGCGTAATGGTTAAAATTGAAGTTCCATTGTAACAGAAGGTTCAATTGTTGAAGGTTAACGTTACTAGTTTCTTGACTCAATTGCATGAGTGAATTATTGGAAGGAAAAGAACATCCACAGTAACATTGTTTGACTATTAGATAATATGAGTTTGCACTTTAAAATCAATTGGTTGTAAGAAAAAACCATTATATTATTTAAAAGATATTGTGAATACATTCGATATGTCTCTTCAAGATGAATTATTCGTTAGGGTTGAATCTAAATTTGTGAGATCAAATACCTACTTGAAGTTTTTGTCTATTTGGGTCAAATCTAAATCACCCGCTTGGATTGGATAGAAATTTTGGAAACCAATTGAAACTTGAAAGTAAGGGAGAGTATTACTTATGATAAGTAGAATAGGCAAACTATATTTTTATAAATGTTAGAAGGTATCTTCACTTTTGCGAATCTTCACATCCGACAAATCCTAACACGACATGTTCTAAGAAAGCAATGTTTATAAATCTTGTAAAAGAAAATCCATCTTTTGAAAACAAAAGTGCTTGCTGATAATATATAAAATGGGATCTTGCTAATAAATTTGAGGAACAGATTCTCAGCTTGAATTTTAACAACAGTATAAAGAATGCATTACCCAGAGAAATTCTGTAAGTTATATGTCCAGAAAAATTAATTCTCTAACACTCCTGATTCTTGAGATGCTTATTTCAGGCTCAAATTATATCAGATTCATATACATACATAAGTAACACGAGATTCATCTGAAAATCAATTGAGAACAAGAATAAAAAAAGAAGCCTGCCATGCACAAATTTCTTAAAAATAAGAATAATTCATTCAACTGCCGATAGATTCTCATACATAAACAAACATTCTTATCTTTTTTTGGACAAGAAACAATTTCATTGATTATGAAATTACAATATGTAGGAATAGATTACGGAGTATTAAATGAATGATTAAACAAACATTCTTATCACCCATATTAATTATCAAATAACAAAAAGGCTCTAAGTTCAATATTGGCACAAGCCTGCGAAAGATGCGCACATTTCCTAAAGCCCTCGAGTACTCTAGGCTTAATGTTGGCACAAGCCTACGAAAGACGCGCACCTTTCGCTGAGCCCTCAAGTGTGCAAGTAGCACATCTTGATCGCTTTTTTATTTACTTAAAATCTAAATAAAAGGGTAATGTTTAACCTATGTTTCTCTATTTGTTTTTGTTGGGTATGCAAATAAAGTGTTGTAGAATCCCTATCGGTTAAATAAGGAGTAGATCATGGGTTTATAAGAGAAGATAAACATCTCCATTGGTATGAGGCCTTTTGGGTGAAACTCAAAAAGCAAAGCCATGAGGGTGTATGCCCAAAGTGGACAATATCACACCAATATGGAGATCCGGGTATTTTAGTCATTTCTTAACAGTTTTTTAAATTTCAAATACCTAATTGAATCCCGAACACTTGCCATTTGGTTTTTTGTTTTTAAATTTAAGCCTATTCTTACTCAAGTTTCATACCATGTGCTCCATCTTTCCTACAATGAATTCATTTTTTCTTAAGAAACTACATAATTGTCAACCAATTTTCAAAAACAAAAACAAATTTTTGAAAGTTACTTTTTTTTTGTTTCTACAAATATAAAGTAAGATGTAGATATCCAAGCACAAAAATATTTAATAAGATAGTTGTTGTAGACTTAAATTTCAAAAAAAAAAAAAAAAAAAACCAAATGATTATAAAAAATGATCTTATTTATTACTTCTCTCTAATTATCGCAACCTAAAAATGGATGGGGATGATCATGTATTTTATCTTTAGGACTTTAAATTTTTATTTAAGATTAATATTTTAAGGGTTTAGGGTTAGCTACATTCTAAGCCAACACACACTTAGGAACAGAGAATCGTGAATAATCTTAACTCAGGAAAGGAAGACTAGAGAATGTAAAGACAAATCATTCTCATATAAGCATCAGAAATGCATAAACAGCAATTCAAACAGATCTCAGTTAAATAAGCCCTAATCAATAAACCCTACACGAATCATGATTCTTCAACAGTTAGGGTTTCATCGTTACTGGAAGGAGAAGACGAACCGTTTTCGGCTGAAGAACCGGACGACGCTCTGGCCTTGACAGTCTCGACCGAGCGCTTACTGATCTCCCTAGAATACAGCTGAAGGATCTCGATCCCGTCGCCGTCGGCCCTGGCTTGAGCTCCGGCGAGAGAATAGGCTTCTTCCTCTATAAGCCGCGCTGCGTCGGCGGCTTCTTCGTGCGGCACAGTGCCGTAACGCTTAGAGAGAACGGAGGGGCTCGAGAGCGTCTCGACCAGGCGGTTGACGACGGCGTCGCGAGTGCGTTGCGACGGCGGCCAAATGCTGAACGAGGCGTTGAAGGATTTGGATGATTTGGTTGAGTCCTTCGCCGGATCTGGTTGGGAACCGGCTGCTGGTGAGTCCTGCACGGCGGAAGGCACGGCGGCGATCTCAGATTCAGACATTTTGTGGAGGTTCAGATTAGGGATTTGAATTTGGTAGGTTGGTTTAAGAGGAAAGGGATGTATTAATTAACGGAGCGCCGTGAAGAAATTATTGGAAATGATAAATCTTTGAAGAATCGGACGGTGGAAATAATTCGTAATTTTTTGGACGGTTGTAAACGTTTTAGAGCCGTCAAGTCATTAATGTGGTTTCGTTGGGAGTTGAATTTGGAATTTGAAACTCCACCGCCCATTGAACGCGCGTATGGGTGTGAGTTTACGTTTTCTTTTTATTTTTTCATTTGAATATAAATTATAGAATTTATTTTTATAACTATCCGAGCATGTTTGGGAAGGGGAGAAAGTGTGAAGTTGAGATGACTTGACTTTAATTTCATGTTTGTTCGATGTACTTTCATAACTCTTACTCAATTACATGTGTGGATGCCACGTTTTTATTTAAATATTAAAATATTAAAAAATTACTTTCATATCTATTTTTTTATTTAAATAAAAACTTCAACTAGTCTATTTTCATGCCACCAAACATAACTTTACTATTTAAAAACTATTACATATCCATTTTTTATTTGAATAAAAACTTCAATCATTCTATTTTCATCATATCAAACATAACTTTATTATCATCTCTTTTTTTCTCATTGCCTCCAAACATAAACTTATTCTCACTTATCTTCTCTTCCCATCCCAACCCAACTCAACTCAACTCAACTCAGCTCAACCCAACTCAATTCATTCCTTCAAAGTCAAACATGCTTTTAGTTTCAATATTTGAATGTTGAAATTTATATGACTTATAGAAAAAAGTAAAATATATAATGTACAAATAAAACCATAACACACTGGCAAATTTTATTTTTCCACAATATTACTAGATTTTACATTGCTTTCCCAGATTCATACTAAAAATAGATCTTAGCCAACTTGAACTTATACACAAACTTAAATAGAACATAATAGCTAGTGCAAAGTGTAGCACAATCAGGAATCTCTCCTTGCAAACTGTGGAGATTAAACTTCTTAAAGAAAATGCAAGCACATTAATAACTTAATTACCATAAGTAGTTGGCTAATTAATTAATCCCATCAAAGCTGGGATAGTAAATGAAGCATGGAGTTACGAGGTTTGCACATAGCCACCAAAGGGCTAGCCTTAGGCATGGTGAGTCCAATTCCTTGAGACAAGTCCACTTCCTTTTGGTCCAGCCTATCCCACTCAAAGCACTGAATCATAGTAGCCATCGCCAATGTCACCTCCCTATGGGCTAGCCCTCCTCCCGGACAAGCCCTTCTCCCCATTCCGAACGGCAACAGCTTACTCACTTCCACGCTCTCTCCCGCTTTGAACCGCTCCGGTCGGAAGCTAGTGGGATCGGGCCACACTTTCGGGTCTCTATGGACGGCCCATGCGTTCACCACTAACATGGTTCCTTTCGGAATGTCGTAGCCTCCGACTGTGCAGTCTTCTGATGACTCACGCGGGACGAGGATTGGTAGGGCTGGAAATAATCGATAGGTCTCGTTGATTATAGCTTGCAGATAGTGTAGCTTGTTGAGATCGCCTTCTTCAACGAGGCGTTCGTCTCCGACGAACTCGTTTATCTCCTTCCAGGCCTTTTCCATGACTGCTGGATGGTTGAGGAGCAGTGACAACCCCCACTCTAGTGTTCCCGCTGTTGTGTCAGTTCCCGCAGCTAATAGAGTCTACACATTATCATTAAGTTTATGTCAAAATGGTTCCACACTATTATAAATGAGGTATATCAATGGTATATTATGGTTCAGGTTGGTTTGAGTTAGGAATTATTTTTGGTTCCACACTATTAACAACACCTCAACCTATTTATTAGTAAAACTTAACTCATATATATATTTTTAGGTTGAATTGGATCATGAGTTATAGGCATGCATAATACTAGATTTATGTACAAGTTACTTCTATGTCATGTAATGACCTAATAGTCAAGAGAGTCTTTAAAAATTAAGAGACGGTGAATTTAATTTATAGTAGACACCTCCTTAAGAATTAGTTTTTTTTTGTAATTTTTCCTTGGCATCCCAATATAATATATATAAACTAGTGTATATATATATAATATATAGAATTATTACTTCACTTTTCTTTTATATATATGTAGATGTATGAGTTCAATCCATGGTCGAGTTTTCTCACTTTTGGGAGGACCCTCAGCACGAGTTACTCTCAAAATCAATTATAGACGAAGTATTACTTCACTTTCTTCCATCAAGAGTACTCATTTGGGTCTTATAAGTTTTGATATCATTTAAGATCTAAGTAAGATTACATCTAAAAACCATTTATCAATTTGAAGAATAGCTCATGCATTTTAAAAGCATGAGGTGTATCATTTTTTTCATGTGAGATTATCAACATACTCCTTCAAGATTATGCCTACTTTGACTCACCCTTCACTTGTACTTTTTATATATTTCTGAATATCCTGACTAATTTACGTATATCTTAATTGTTTTCATAAGACATATTCCGTCCCACTTTACAATATTCGTTTTTGAAGTAACTTTTATATAAATGGTCACCACCTATTGAATAATTAATTCTTAGGTAGGTGATTACCGTGAATTGAATTCCTTTCATTTTAGTTATTTAAAATTTTTGTTAATTACTAGGCCAGTCCATGATTAGTTAAATCGAATACTTATTTCGGCTTTAATTATTTAGATATCATATTAGAAAATGTTGGCTTTGATACCATATACGTTTTTTTTTATTATTAAGATTTGATAATTTAGCCTTACCAAGAATTGGCCCTTGATAATATCATCCTTGTAATAATCAGGTTCCATTTGCTGCAGCTCCAACAAACTATCAATTATGTTCTTTCGCTCCTTATCATTCTCCGGCGAACAAGAAGCCATCTTTTCCCGGCGTTCATCAACCAAACTCTGTGCAAAAGCATCTCCATCCACCCTCACTTTAGCCAGCCTCTTTCTAAATCCCTGAAAATCAATCAGTTTCAAGACCGATAAAAAGTCGGCCGGGTACGACGCCCCGCTAAGCAGCGGAACTTGCTTCATCGTGTTCTTCAACTCCCGCGCCTCCTCGCTATCATCCCCCACACCTTCTCCGAAGTACCGCTTCCCGGCCATCAACATCAACGCAATGTTAAATGACAGCTCCGTCAACTTCGACCGTATCTCCAATCGTACTTTGTTTTCGCCCGTGATTCGAAACAAACCCTTGAGCCATAGTTTAACCTCTTGGTGTCGGATGTCGACCAAAGTGTTGAGACGATGCGTGGAGAGTAGCTCGGTGGTGGCTATGCGGCGCATGATGCGCCAGTGCTGCCCGTACGCGGTGGCGCCCACGGCGGTGTAGTCGTAGTTGAGAATCTGCCCGGAAATAAAACGAGGGCGGCTGGCGAATATGATGTCGTTTTTCGAAAAGCACTCTTGCACCGCAGCGGGGGAGGAGACGACGACCACGCGACGGAAACCGAGGGAAAGCGACATGATGGGGCCGTATTTTTGGGAGAGATCTTGCAGCATTTGGTGGAATGGTTCTTTGAGGAGGTGAAGGTGACCGATTACCGGGAGGGACGGTGGGCCGGGCGGGCGGTTCTTGTGGTCGGGTTTTCGGAGGATGAAGAGAAGAATGAGAGCTACAAGAAGGGTGAAGAGAGGGATCTGAAAATTAGAGAGGAGCAATGTTTGTTCCATGGATGAATTCATTATGTTTGGTTTTGGTTTTGGTGTGGTGGAAATGGTAATCATATATCATGCTTTTTATAGATGGAAATCAAATGTCATGACAAAAAGGATACATGTTTCTTCACTACCATATTTGATCAAAGTTTTCTATACGTTCATGATTGTTTGATAGATTTAGAGATAAGATATTTAGCCAATTTTGGAATGGAAACCTCTATTATTATTTTTTTTCCTTTTTTCAATAGAATTCTACTCTTTTGGGCTTCCACGACAATAACTTTTATGAACTCGACTTTTATTTTATATGGGCTAAAGTTATTCCTCTTGGATGAGTTATTTTGTTGAGTTATTTTGGAGGGTTATTTTGACTTGATAAAAAATTAAAAGATTTTGTAATAAATCTTTGAATGTATATTTTTATGGGGGAATTTCATGTGATTTTTTTATAGACAAGTTAGAGACAATAGCTTAATTTGCATGTAAATTTAAAATGATGAGTTATTTAAGTAGTTAAAAATAAATGATTAAAAATGAATAGTTAAAAATTAGTTATTTTAAGTAGTTTTAAATGAATGATTAGAAATGAAGATTTACTTTGATTAATTAGAAATGATTGATTAGAAACATGAAGTTATGTTGAGTAGTTAAATATAAAAAGTTTTGAGCCGTTACAATAATTCGTTTAAATATTATTTTTTGGAGAGTAATTAATCAATACTCAATATAAATCCTTAAGTTAACAAACAAACGCCCCTAAATTATTTTTACATCCCTCGATATTTTTCCAAATGGGTGAAAAGTGACAATTGTGTTAAGAATAAAACTTGCAAAATCTCGAGAGAGTGGAGTACCTCGTATAGATTTCTCAATATTTATGTGAATAATAATATGCCACCTACCTCACAAATTCGATGTGAGAATTAATATTTGTTCTCTTTCTTTCGATATATACTAAAAAAATAATATGTCACAAGTAATGCATTATATAAAAAATGGTCTAAAAAGTTATGATAGAAAATGACATGTCATTATCGAAAGTAAATATAAAATATTTATCTAAATAGGTAAGTTATGTAATGGTTTCATTATTTGATCTTAAGATTTGGTATTATTAAAGAAATAAAAATAAAAAATAAAAAACTTATCTATCCAACACTATCTATCTTTAAAGAAAAAGGGAAATAGTACTTCCTTTTAAGGGAAGGTCTGAATTCATGTCTACAAACTTTTCCTTTTTTGGGCTTCCTAGATAATTACTTCTCGAAATTCTACTTTTGATTTACATGGGCTAAAGGTATTCCACTAAACCATTGGTGTCTGTCCATGCCTAATTATTGGATCAAACTTATTTACTATACAATATAAAAATAGTAAAGTAGCACATTCTATCTCTTATATTATATGTATACTACGATTTTAAACATGTTTTATTTATATCAGATTAATTTCTATCGTTCGTTAAATTCTATTAGTGATAGAATTTAATTTTGAGTTCTATCATTGATTTTCTTCAAAAAATAAATAAATATATCATTCACTAATAAAAATCAACCAGTGATAGAATTGAATTTAGATTTTCTGATATAAATGAAGTAGTTTTGATTTTGTGCTAGAGATGAAAATATTTTACCATTTTTTACTTTACATACAAAATCCCTAATATATTATCTAAGTATAACGTGGTATTAGTCAAATCAATATTTTTAATTATATTTTTAGTGCATATTTTATATACTCATACGATGCATTATTATTTTAGCTATGTTGAAAAGTATATATAGACTAGGAATATTCAAACAATCAGACAATTCAAATCAATCAAATCTAATTTAATAGGTTGAGTTAGGTTATTAAATATATGTTGGGTTGAGTTGAGTTCAAATTAATGAAAATTCCATATGTTAAGTTGAATCAACAGTTACACTAAAATTAACCTGAGTTAATCTTACTAACTCAAATTAATTATTAAATTATTTTTATTTATTTATAATATAATTATATATATGTATACGTGTATTTATTTTATTTGATTTATTATTTTTAAACTTTTTATTTTCCAATATGCTTTGAAATATTATTGGCTAAATTATAGAAAATGCCCCTATACTTTGAAGGTTGTCTCAAAAATGCCCCTGAACTTTCAAAAGTATCAAAA
>JBBMEF010035165.1:0-15103 GCA_037832685.1 Sicyos baderoa | reverse complement strand
TTTGATAGAATCTATCAAAAAAAAGTTGCTATATTTGCAATATTTTTAAAAAGTTGCTATAATTCTAATGCAGACTATGAAATTTGTCATACAACGCAAATTTCCATGAGTTTATAGATATTAATAAATATTTTGCCTAATTTTTATAATATTGATAATAATACTTAAATTAATTTAATACAACATTTAAAGTAGTAATGATTTACCTTTCCAATTACTTTGTAAAAAGAGTTCATCCAATATAATTTGTGATTTAATAATATCAAAATATTTTAACTCTTACTATTTTCAATCAATTTCATTTAATTATTTTAATCTATTTAACTTGATTGAATCAATCCATTTAACTTGTTTGAAAACAATTTTTATGGGTTATAGGTTATGAATTATTTTTACTATATTTGAAGAAAAAAAATTCTAAAATTTTGATATTTGTTTTTTTAGTATTCATGGAAAATTCCCTATAAATAAGAGGATCGTACATGAAAAAGTATGATTATTATATGGTTAAAATACCATTTTGGTCCCTCAACTATCCCCTTTGTTCCATTTTAGTCCCTCAACTATCCAAAGTCTAATTTTAGTCCTCCAACTTTGTCAAAAGCTTAAAAATGGTCCTTAAGTTAGAAAAAAAGTTACTATGGTTTAAAATTTGATGAGGTGTCAAGAAAAAAAGAATAAAATATTCAAAATGGTTGAGTCATCTTCCTCTCCATTGTTTTTTTTTTTTCTTTTATTTCTCTGTAACTAAGAAATGGCACATTCCATGGCCATCTTCTTAAAATCCAACAAGAGTTTTAACTCTAAAAAGAGTTGTTAAATGAACTCTTCCCCAAATTTTAATTAGATTTATTGTTTATCATTGTATCAAATAGAAAGCTAGAATTTAAAGTTTTATTTATACCTTTATGAAATCTTTAAACTTCCTCAATTTTTCTTATAATTTTTAGTTTGCCATTAAACTTGAAAATTTAAAGCACATTATATTATATAACTTTCAAAACAATATATATATACATTAGTTAGTTTGAACTAATACTTCATGATTTTGTTTTTCAAATTGTTAATGATAGGTTAAATCTCATTATTTGTTTTTTTTTTTTTTTTAAATGTTGTATTATACCTTGAATATATTAATGTCATGTGATTAGTTAGTTGAGAATCTTGCTGTCGAGTCAGCGCATTTGGCAACTTCGCATTCTATTGCGTGAGCGCATTCTGTCATTCGCGTTGCATAACCGCATTCCATATTCCGTAGAGCATTTGTTTTCGCTATTTAGTTTACGCATCCTGTAATAAGGTTTAATGAGAGCGCATATATAAGCCCGAATTAAACCATAGTCGTTTATGACGTTTATAATTATGTAGTTTTGTATTACGCTCCTCTGAATAAAACTTGTTCTCTCTCGCTGCTTGTGGACTAGTTAACACAATGTTAGTGAATAACGTAAATTTATGTCGTTTTCTGTTTTTCTTCTTCTCACGTTATCGTATTATCTTTTACGTCTTCGATTCGATTGTTGATTGCCGTTTTCATAACAAAAAGACACATTAATTTTAAATTCTTATGAATTTTCAAAGAAATTGCTTACAATTTTATGTTTAGCATATTCGAAACAAAAATTAAATTGATTTTAAAAAAAATTATTGAAAAATATTTTTTTTAACGTTGTTAAGACCAATCATATTGTTTTTTTAACTTTTTTAAAGTTTAAAGGTATATTTATGACAAAAACTAATTCCATCCAAAGTTAACGATATTGGTACTTTTGAAACATTTTTTTTACACTTTAAAGGTATCTTTAAAACTTTTCAAAGTTCGGAAGCATGTTTGACACGGGCTTCTCAAGAGTATGTTTGATAATTTAGCCTTTTACTATTTGTGACTGTTCGAGTCAACTTGCGTTCACATCGATTATCATCACATGACATACTAACATGACCTTACAACATTGGATACTAAAGAAAAATCAAGATCAAAATTAGAACTCATAATTAAATTCATCACCTCTTAATACTCCGACTCTTTTTTTTTAGTACATATGGAGAAGGTGGACAAATATCAATTCTCCGACTCTTTTCACCACTAACTATAGTAGAATTTCAGGTATAAATGGTCGTGAACTACGTGGAGAAGTCGAGGAAAAAGAAGGGTTTTTTTTGCGCGCACGACACAATTGATGACGGGTGCACCCACCACAAAAAATAGTTAACGACGGGCATATAAGGGTGCCCGCCATCTTCGGTATTTAACGGCGGGCATTTACGCCTGCCATCTTTTCTTTCATGTTTTTTGAAATCTTATTTTAACTCGCCATCTATTTTTGAAATTGTTGGAGTGTAAGTCGCTCTATAATTGGTTGTACATATATCCTTATACTTTTTACCCTTTGAAGTACCACTTTTTAATTTTATCGACCCAAACATCACAAACATAAGTTGATTAGAAGTCATACTACTAGATCAAAATCAAGATTAGAACCCATAATTAAGGGCCCGTTTGGTAACGTTTTCATTTTTTGTTTCTGTTTCTCTTTTTTGAGAAACAGTCTTGTTTGGTAACAATTCCTGTTTCTTGTTCCCAAAAAATTTGAAAACATTTTTGATACTTTAGCTAGAAAATGAGAAACTCCAATTTAGAGTTTCTGCCGTTCTGTTTCTATCTTGTGTGTGTATGGAGCCCATCAAGTAAAAAAAATATGCTCTGTCAAGTTGACAAGGAATGGTAATTTTTAGCTTTTTTGTTTTGTTGAGGATGTAATTTTTAGCACTTTGACGTTCACTCATGTGCATTATTATTTTTTTTTCTTTTCAATATTTATTTTATCAAATGAACTTTTCAATTTTAATTAGATCAATTATATATTTATTTATTATTTAAACTTTTAAAAACATCGTACTATATATATTAGAAACTCATAATACTAATATTTTTATATTATTTTAATTTATACATATATACACACTATTTTTATTATTTTAAAAAATAGTTATTTTAATTTTAAAATACACTAATTTTTATCAATAATGATATTTATATTTTTATATTATAATTAAAATAGGATGTCAAAAAAATTCTATCTATGAAAATTTTCCAATATTGTATTTATAAACTATCTTAAATAAAATAAAATATTATTTACAAATATATATATATATATATAAATTATTTTTTCTAAATTTTATCATTGATACACATATTTTAAAATGTTTAGCCTGTGTATTTATATCTTATTTGTATTTGTTCATTATTTTTTAAAATTAAAATTAAAATTTTGTAATGTGAATATTTATATATACCAATTTGTTTCTAATTTCACATTATTCATTTACATTTTACTAATACAAAATTATTTTATACCTTAAAATGCAAACTTTTGATGATTATCTATTTATATATAAATGTTTATATTTTGTAAGAAACCAAAAAATGAAAAATGAAAACAAGAAACAAGAAACGGTTATCAATCATGTTTGTTTCTGTTTTTAATTTTTTTTAAGAAACAAGAAACAGAAACGGTTATCAAACACATTTTTGTTCTTTATCTAAACAAAATGAAAACAAGAAACAATAAACAAGAACTAAGAAACGAGAAATAAGAAACAGGAACGTTACCAAACGGGCGCTTAATAAGAAATCGAGAAAAACATCAAAATAACCTCTCTTTTTTTTTTTTTTGAAAACAATAACCTCTTTTTTTAAATACCGTGTTTTCAATCAAACTTCATAGTATAGATCAATCCACTTACACTTAATTATTTCTATAATTTAATTATAAATCCTTTGATTCAGTATATATATATATATATCTCAATCCTCACTTTCATTCCGAAAAGGCTTTTAAATGGATACGACTCAAAATTTGACCATAGAAAAATATCATATCAAGTATTAACTTGGATATTGCCATTTACCCATGTGCCATGAATGAAAGGATAAAAGTACCATTTTACCCTTAACAAAATGACCAAAATACCCTTGAAATAAAAAGTATCCATGAGATGACATTGTATTTGTTTAGGGGCCAAGAAAAGTAAGCCCCAAGTTTCCCTATTTCACTATGGATGATATAGATTTTTTTTTTTTGAAACAAATGATATGGAAAATTCAATAGCAAGCTTTGAAGAAAACAGATATAAGAGAAGCCCAAGATCCCCTCAAGGAAGCAATTGACTGTGAATATATTATATATGCTAAAAAAGAAAACAATGACAATGCTGATGAAAACTGGACTTCACAACAACACTTTCTACTATAAATATCTTTATCCTTTCAGTTTTGGCTAATGATCCCTTAAGCTGCATGATGTGATCATCATCTGCAAGCACAATTATGGTTTGTGTCATTGACAATTGTTGTGATCAAAAGGCACGAGGTCGAGAATGGCGCGGGAGAGATATGTCATTGTAGACCGACTGTTATTAGTAGAAACAAGAAACCGACGACGAGAAATGGTGATGAGATTGGAACAACAATCCTACAACCCAGACACTCTTTTTACTGATCAGCATTGGGCTCTGCTGCACAAACAGGTTCCCGGGTCTGTTTCGCTAGAATGCTGCGTGGACGATCGCCTACAGCTACAGCTAAAATGTTGGTTTGTTTGATTATTATGCATAACTAATAGGCATTAAGTAAAGACTACAACAAAATTGAATATCAACTTTGAGCTTTATTCTATTTTGGTCCATAAACTTTCAAAAGTCCAATTTGAACTTTAAAGTTTGTTTAATTTTGATCTTTAAACTTTCAAATGTCTTATTTTAGTCCTTCTCCTTTAAAAATAAAAAAACTTAAAATTGGTTCCTATGATAAACTTGAAGTTAATAAATATTAATCAGAATAGGTTCAATGATATCAATAGTTTTAATACAATCAAAGACAAAATATCAACATATTTCTAAATTTATGAAGGAAGATGGTAATTTTTTTAAAAGAAAAATAAACAAACATTTTCTCTAAGGACCAATTTTAAGCTTGTTAGCAATCTCAAAGTTCATAAACTAAAATTAGACTTTTGAAAGTTGAGAGACTGAAATTGGACTTTTGAAAGATCAAAGACCAAAATAAAATAAATCTCAAAATTTAAGGACCAAAATGATATTTTAACCCTCATAATTTAGAGAATGACATCTTCGCAAACATGAAAACGAATTCTAAGAAAATAAGATATTACGGTGAATCTTGGAAACCTGACAGCTGCAAAAATTCAAGACTAAAACATTTTGTTGTTAATCTAAACTTCTTAAATTGGAATCACCTGCTTGTGTCGCGATTCGAGTATCGCCAACTCCTCGACCGGCAGATATCACATCATGCAGAAACTGCCCATGATACTCTTTAGCTGATTCCTGGTCACTAGATATCCCAGTTACATTTAATTTAGATGCTAAGGTTGTTGACCAAGAGCCCCCATTTGATCCAGCTAAGGCCATTATAATATCAGCCTGAAAATTACCAAGCAGCAACCACCAAGATTAATGAATAAAATTAACAACAAAACAGAATTTCTACTTAAGTGAAGTCCAAGTTTTAGCTAAGACATCTTCAATTAGGAGATCAAATATGCATACACGATTCTCCCATCATAAGCTTGTGACGGTGCCCAAGTTATGAACTCGAAACGAAATACTTTCTCCATCAAAGATATCGAATATAATTTATACATGCTTCTTAACTTGTAATTAAATGGTGTGTAACTAATGTATTCTACAATTTGCTATTTTGATTCAAACTTTTATCATAGCAAAGTTTCGATAAAGTATGTCGGATGGTATTTCGTAAGTTGGAACATTTGATACAAAATTTTATCATACAGAAGTCAACAAGTTTTTATAAACCATATTTGGTTAGCTTATCAGTTCAAAAGTTCCAGCAAACATGAAAATTGTATATTGAATACTTTTTTATGCTATACTCGTGAGAATTAAGGACAACTTACATGCACCTAGACTAATTTTACGGGACAACTGTTTGACCCTGCAATCTTTGGTTGTTATGGAATCTCGTATGATATTATATTCTAGGTAGGTGGCTAACTCGAACCTGTTCTCTCTCAGCCTTTTATTTATATCGGTGAGTATTAAGGAAAACTTGTATGCACCTAAACTAACTTCACGGGACAACCGTTTGACCCTACAAACTTTGGTTGCTAAGGAATCTCATATGATATGAAATTCTAGGTAGGTGGCTATTTTGAACCTGTTCTCACTCAGCCTTTTATCATTCCTATGGCTCTTATTGGCAACTAGGCCAATCAGCATTTTCCATATAGAAAAAGTACCTTGTTTGAAGGGACATCATCAAAAACATGAGCTTGACCACCATAGAAAATAGTCATCTGTCTGTTGCTAGAATCAAGTCCTAGCTGACTGCCACAATAAATTTAAACACACAGCTCTCTCAATTTTTAGTAGGATAAATGAAAATGAAAACTTTTCAGAATGATCTGGAATTCACCTCGGAGCATTCGAGTATTTATATTCTAAACCTTCAGTCTTGGATTTCTGCTTGTCATAACTTATCAACATTTGAGATGAATGCCTCCCATCATGTCCAGCATTCATGCTACTTAAAAGTCCAGGGCCTTTCATCCCAGTTCTGGATCCTTCATCAGCAGCAGACTGAGAAACACTTGAAGGTGCAACATTAAGTTCTCTGGAAGAGCTGGTACCTACTTGACGTACATGAGCCACAAGCTGACTCACGAGCGGAGAATTCTGTGCAGAGCTCGTGTTCAACGAAACAGGCCTCTCCCATTTGGTAACACTGGGATTAAATCTAGAGACAAGAGAATGTTGTGTGAGGAAAGAAGAAGCAGTTCTTGGAGGCTGCATACTGTAACCCGCCTCGTTATCATTGTATCTCGGTCGATCTCCACCAGGTCCAGTTTGTAGTATCTGATACAAGTTAAAAGAAAATCAGATCAAATGATCCTTTAAAATCCTTTCCACTTCCATGGATTATGATCAAAGAAACTAAAAGCTGTCAGAACCTTCACTGTATGCGATCTCTCAAGTGAATCGGAAGCCCCATGAGGAATTTGGTTTCTATGTGACCCCATGAAAGCAGAGTCTGGATTACTGCGTTTAATCCCTGCTATTCGATTACTATTTTCAAGTCCAGATAGTTCATTCCTAGGACTGTAGAATGGAACCCCTTCAAGATAAACTCCAACCTGACTTTCTATATGAAATGAAGAGAGAACAGTGTAAGTTATACATACAGTACGAATTCAAAACTCAAATCAGACAGCTGAAACTTTAAAATAAAGCAAAAAACCACAGAAAGGATTCAAGATCATATAATATCAACAAGTTTAGTACAAACTTCAAATATAGAATCGAAATAAAGCATGAACTTCACCGGGCTGGAGAAATAAGCAAGATGAATGAGATTTTTGGCATGAGTAAGAAGAAATTAACAATGGGAATGGAAGATTCTAGAAAAAGAAGAAAAAAAAACTAATTGTAGCTTTCATTTAACTATCCTAAATTGACCCAGTGATCAAATAAGGGCTTTAGAGGTTAAAGATTCAATACATGTACAGCAATTACCTAGGCGCCTTATGATAACCATTTGGCTTTTTGTTTTTGGTATTTGAAATTTAAGCCTATTTTCTCTCAAATTTCCTACAATAGTGTTCCACCCTTCCTACTATATATCTATCTTTCCTTAAGAAAGTAGGTGAATACTAACAAACTCGTAAAAACAAAAACAACTTTTGAAAGTTTTTTTTTTTTTTTTTTTTCAAATTTTGGTTTGAGTTTTACAAATATGGATGAGAGGTAGACATTTAAGTAAGCGAAAACTATGGCAAGATAGTTGTTTTTTTTGGATAAGAAGCAAGATAGTTGTTATAGGCTTAAATTTCAAAAACAAAAAACCAAATGGTTATCAAATGGGCCATAGTAATTAATTTATCACGAGTTACCTTGACAATTAAATATGTGGAATGTCGGTTGTCGCATGAGAATAGTCGATGTGCCCGGACGATTGTGGATATGAAAAAATAATTGAAGTTTTCATTTGAGAACAGCAAATAGTGTTTAAAATGGAAAAGAGGGCTTTCAGAAAGCTTCAAACCAATCCTGACCTCAAAGAAACCAATACAATTACACTTTACAGTGACATAAAGAGCAAAAGGAAAGAGAGAGTTGCAGACAGAAATTCTACGTTGCAGGAAGAAAAATTGAATAAAACCACTGAAGTCAACTTTATACAGAAAAAGACAATTTCACACATGAAAAATCAATATTTTTATAATCAAAAGCTGCAAACTCAAAAACAATAACCAAAAATCAACGAACAAATACGCTCAATGAGAAGACGATAGCGATCGGAATGTTCATCGAAACAAAAGGAAAATCGAAGAGATTCATAGTCAATCAATACAATTCAACAAAAAAAAGGCAAATCACACTAAATGACCTAGAACGACGAAGATTCAAAGAAAACGGAAGTTGGCGAACAAACCAGAGGCGAGATCGGAGGCGGCGGAGAGGAATCCACGGCCGCCGCTAGAAGAAGCCAGAACCGACGGCGACGGCGGGGCCTCCGACGAGCTTACGTCCGTCGTCTTCGCATCCAAGAGTACGGAAGCATCGCTAGCCCTAATGCCAAGAAAATCATGAAAAATCGCGTTACCTAGGTGCTGAGTCTGCTTCTCGCCATTGCTGCAGAAGCCGGCGTCGGAATGGAGGGCTGGACGAGCCATTAGAGACGGAGCCGAAAGCGTTGCGTGGTTACGAAAGCGTCCATTTCAGTCTGAGCAAAGAGCGTAGAGAAAAACAAAAGACAGGAAACGCGGTTTTTGAAAAGAAACATACAGAGAAAAGGCAAAAGGAATCAGAAAAAGAGAGAGGGAATCCGGCGCTTTTCTCGAGGTGGAGGATCTGAGAAACTTTCCGGCGTCGGCGTCGGCGCCGGTGAGGGATTTTTGGGATTGCTTGAGATTTGATTAAATAATGGGGAAAATTGAGAGGGTTTTGTGGTGCACGAACGAAAATGGAACAGGCGTCGAGCTCTGCTCACATCCAAATATTTGAAGGATGAACACACTTTTCTCCACTTGGAGCCAGCCACCATTGCAAACTAAAATTAAATTTAAGTTATTTGGTTTGTTGATTGGGATACAAATTCCCCAAAATCTAGTACCGTAATTAAATTTACTTAAATTTTGATTATCGTGTTTTATTTGTTGTATTGATAATCTATAATAAAAAAATGTTATTTTGAATTCCTGCCTTCTAAACTCCTGAATCTTCATATTTACTAAACAATGGATTATGGCAAACTAAACAAGACCTTAATATTTATTTGTTTTCAAAATTCATTTGAAAGAAAAGTTATTTAATATTTTGTTTGAACGTAAATTTTGTAGAGATAATAAAGAAATGATTGATACGAGAAGTGATCTTGAAATAAATTGTTATTTTAAACGACATTATAATAAAGTTACAATAGTATATAAAATATGATTATAGTTTTTTTTTTACCGGATTAAAGTATATGTTATTATAATATGAATTAGAATTGTGATAAATATGTTTAAATATAAACTATTATAATACGGAGTTATTATATGAAATTTTGAGATAATATGATTAAAGAGGTATTATAGTTAATGAATTATTTTTGTTTTGGATATATATTGGGGGAGAGACTACAAACAATATAAAGAGGATAATATTACTCTCAAATAATAAGAGAGATGAATACTAATTTTAGGTTTGAACTCGTGAGAGTAAAGTTGAAATGAATTAACACCAAACAAGATAACTAATTGTACCATGACCTATCCGGTCAACTTAATTCACTCTTAAACCGAAGCACAAACATTTAAATTTGACCATGTATTTTAAACAAGTCGACAAACCGCTTACTTGTTTTAATTTATTTATTTGACTGTATTACCATATATGGTCTTCCTTCCTAATTTGAACGAAAAAAAGATAGTGGTTTTATGCTTTTATTGTTTAGTTGTAAACCAGTTCAACACCAGCGTCACATGTTTGACCATTTCCTCTATTTTTCGAATAATATGAAAATTAAAGACCGATTTTTAGATTTGGGGGAGAGGTAATTGTTATATTAAACTTTTTGTTTAGTACAATTTAAGGGAGAGGTACCAACAAACTCTACATAAATGACACTCTTGATTTCGAATAATATGAGAACTGAATATCGATTTTCAAATTAAAATTCATGATCGTAGAGTTGAAATGAACTGACACCAAACAAGATAACTAATCACGCCAGCCACCCATTCAATTTATATTTAAACTATTTTTAGTTCAATGAGAATTTGAGTATTGAACTATATTTTGATTAATATCGCTGTAATTCACTAATTTAAATAAATAAGTTAATTAAAAGGATTTATAATACTCAAAAAATAAAATTATATTCATGCTAGAGGATTAAAATATTCTGCAATAACTAGATAATCAATCGAACCACTGACACACTCGATATTAATATATCTATTAATCGAACATTAAATTTCATAATTGACGGATATTTCCTTTATGTCTTCTAACTTAATTTTATATATATATTTTTGTTTTAAGTACAAATTTTATATATTGTTAAACTAAAAACAAATGGTCTCAAATTGTATCTTTTTTAGTTTAAGATAATTCAGGTGAAAATTTAAACTCGCGGCTTTTTTAAAATGGACCCATAACAGTATTTTTCATTTCATATATAATTATAATTTTGTTAGTATAAATTTTATTTAGTTTATTTCATCCTAAAATGGTTTTCTTGAAAGGAAAATCTTCCGACTAATTACAAAAAAAAAAAAAAAAAAGAAAAAAAAAAAAAAAAATATATATATATATATATATATATATATATATTAATAATGATATTTATGACGAGGAAAAATTATTAATACATTGAAGTACTTTTTATAATAGGCAAGTTATATATTTTTTGGAACAATATTTTTTTAAGAATAGGTAAATATTTTAGAAATATTTACATATCCTTAAACTTACATGTTTTTTTTTTTGTAGTCTCTCCCCCCAACTTATATCCAAACAAAAATAATTCATCAACTATAATACCTCTTTAGTCATATTATCTCTCAAAATTTCATATAATAACTCGAACCTCTAAATTACAATAATTTAAGAGTGGGAGAAACTCAAACCTAAAACCTCTAAATTATTAGATATACATTGATGTCGCTTGAGCTATTCTCGAACACAAAAATATTAAAGTGAAAGACATAAATGTAAAAACATAAATATATGTGGTCTTACTTATCTATTACTTTTTTTTTTTTTTGGCTCATGGGATGCCTATTGGCATTATAGTGATAATATTTGTACTTGTAAAACTGAGATATTGAAGTTATATTTTAATTCTTGATTACATTTAACTTCCCCTTCTATTTATTTGCATCTCCTTTAATTTTTAATACAAGAAAGATTTTGGATTTGGACCTCACGAGAAGATATTTTTCTCGGATATTTATGCACAAAGTCAGATTTCCTTGTCTAAAAAAAAGTCAGATTTCCTTTTATTTATTGTTATCAAATTTGGACCTACTAACATTCATATCTAACTATTTAACCTATAGGTTCTAAAAAATAAAAAATAAATAACTATTTAACTTATATTTCAATGTAATCCCTGAATTTATATAAATGATTATTTCAATCAAAGTAATATTATACTTTGTACTATTTAGGGGGATTTTTTTTTTTTTTTTTTATGTCCGTGACTGTCCGGGCCAGCTGCACAAGCGCAACTCGACTAATGTCACGGGGCATACCGCCTGACCCTACAATATTTGGATGCCAAAGGAAACTCATAGGTATTAATTTGAAATTAATTTCTAGGTAGGTGGCCACCATAGGATTTGAACCCATCATTGAATTTGAACCCATCACCTTATGCACCCCAAGACCCTCTATGACCACTATTAAGAGAGATTACATTGATTTATAACCAAACAATGAAACATTGCGCGGTGACTCATTCGATACTTGGGTACTATTATTTTTATGTGCTATATATGCATTGACTATATATATGGATGTTTGTTCTACATTTAAGCGAACTATTGTAACTATTAAAAACAACTATTGAGTTTTAACTATATATCAAATTAACTCATAATATCTAACCACTTATTTTTAATCATTCAGGTATAGTTACTAATAACAACTCATTTTTAATCATTCATTTATAATCACTTATTTCCAACTACTCAAAATAACTTTTCATTTCAAAACAAATCTCAATTTTTATGTCTTCGAAATAAATTCTCAAACAAACTTCTCATCCAAATAGTTTCGTAAGTCGGTTGAGACAAGTATTTAACATGCATAATAAGTTAATAACAATGATCAAAATGATTTTTTTTTAACACACGAGTATTTTGATTGTTCTCATAAGATCATCTGACCTCACAATATTTGAATGTGAATTTTTTTTAATAGAAATTTAATTTTTAAGTAGATCCACCCTTCATTAAACTCAAAATATCTTAGAAAAAAAACCTTTTTTTTTTGGATAATTGAACCCCACTAACTTCAAAGTTATTAGTAAAAGTTTAATGACAATCTATCTATGCTCATTTTAACTATTTAAAGCCATCTTCGATCATTAGACTAATCCAAGCTAATTTGATCAAAATGATTAACCAAAAACTAAGTGGACATCTTTAATATTTACCGACAAATATGTTACCACAAAAGTGGAAAAAAATATATGAATAAATAAAATCTTAACCCTTTCAGATTTCCATTTTTTATTAGAACAATTGTATGGAATTGTAAACTTGAAGCTACAAGGAGTCATTTGCTTGATAACTGAAACCTTTTAATATCTAGATTCTCAATACCTAACATTCTTGGATCTCTATATTTGTTTTTGTAGAAATATTTTTTTACGAATACTTGTAATGTTTAGATAATCATGTTTCTTTTATAAGAATCATACTTGAAATCACATAAATTTACTTAATGTTCCAAGAAGACCCTTACAATATTCCTATATTTTTTTTTCAATAACTTAATATAACTTTAATTTATACTATATACACTTAATTATTTTTTTACTATTTAAATAAATTTAATTTATTGCATTCTTTTACATATTATTTTGTTTAAACTCGATCATATTTATTTAAAATTTTCAACTTCAATTTAAATTTGAATGTATTATTATTATTATTATTATAATGTGCCCTAATTGACATATATCATAGATAAAATGTACGTATAATATAGAAAATTAGTGAAAAACAAAAATGTCTCTAACAAGTACATATAGGCATCCTAAAACATCCCTGCACTTGAAATATCAAGGTATCTTACATTTCTATGAAACAAATAAGGTAATCTAAATATATATTTAATGAGAATTTTGAATTATCTCACAATACACAAATTACTTAATTTGGTATCAGATTTGTGTAAATTGAGGTGGTAGTAAAATAATACATCAAAACAGGCTAATAATTAGCACTAAATTAGAGAAGTAATAATTATGTATCAAAACAGGCTACTAAATAGTTTTAAATATATATATTTTTTTCTGTTCATTCAAACTATCCAATTTACTTGTTACAAAGTCAAAAGTAATTTTGGATGGATAACAACCTAATCAAGTAGATTACAAAATAATAAAAAGGAAACTAATACATTATTTAAATGGCACCCAAAACTTCATTTGGTCCACAAACATCCCAAATTAAACCTGGATAAACCTACAACTATCCGGTTAAACATATTATGGGAATGTAATACTCAATATATGCACCCTTAAATTGTTCTCATCCAATAACCGAAGGTTTAATTATATTTGGTTGGCAAGAAAAAACATAAAAAAAGTAATTTTTAAGCAGATAGTAACTATAAATCGAACACATTTCACCTAGTTTGGAGCAAAGAGAATAGAAATAATTATTATATAAAGAATGAAAATTGATAATGAAAAATTATACTTATGTTTGGCATGAAAAGAATAATTATGAGGGGAACAAATTAGTGAGTACGGAAAGAATAAAAAGTGGTTAGGAGTAGAATAAATAAAAAATAATTTTGAAGTGAATAAAAATAGTTGTGGAGAAATGAAATCATGGGATGACTCAAATAAGGGTACAAGGACATTCTCCCCATAACCACCCTTAGTTATCCAGTTAAACTTATCAATGCAATGAAATTGAAGGTGCCTCTACTTCCAAGTATAGTAGGTTCAAATTCTTACTCTAAGAATGTTGTGTGATATTAAGAATAATGCAAGCAAACCATGATCTAACTATATTAGATTAAATTTTTAACTTTTTTTTATAACTAGGAATCATAACTTTTTTTTATTATACATATTAGAGCTTCACTCCACTACATGCATGGAAAAACCACAACCATTTGAAGATCTAGAAGACAGTAAGAGATTTAACAATTAAATTCAATCATCAATTTAAAACCAGCATAAACTTAAAAGGTAAGTCATAAGTTCGAGTTTTCTGTTTCCTACAAAAAAAAAAAATAAAAACCTAACTATCAATAAAATATAAAAAGCAACGCATGCCTCAACTAAAGATTACTATAGCAAATAGTTAATTGTACAACAAAAATCAAATGTAAACCCTTTCAAAAAGTTGGAAAACTCGTGATTTCGCCTCCCCAATCAAATTTCTAGCTGTTTGTGATGTTGGGTTATTTAGTTTAGTCCCTATAGTTTGAAGAAAGTTAAAATTTAGTCCTCATATTTTTAAAAATTAGAGTTTAGTCTCTATGATTTGAAAAAGTTAGAATATAATTCTCATGGTATTAAAAACTGGAATCCAATACCTATGGTTTAATAAAACCTACAAAGTTGCATAAGGTGACGAGTTCAATCCATGGTGGCCACCTACCTAGGAATTAATTTCTTACGGGGTTTCCTTGGCATCCAAATGTTGTAGAGTCAGATATGTCCATTAGTTGAGGTGTGCAAAAGCTGGCCCGGACAGTCATGAATATAAAAAAAAAAAAACCTAAAAAGTAGTCGTTGTTTCTAATCGTTAACGAATTAAGTACCGTAAAATTATTTATTCATGTGTTAATGATAAAATTGAGTTAAATGACTAATATAACAAAA
>JBBMEF010035116.1:0-15108 GCA_037832685.1 Sicyos baderoa | reverse complement strand
ATTTGGAAAGGTTATTCAAATGTTTTAAATGTTAAGTAACTTCAAGTGTTATCTTTAATTGTTTTTAATTCCGCATTAATTACGCTTTAAAGTCATGCATGCCGGTTAAAGACCTAGGTTTAGGACCACTTTTGGGTCGGGTCTTTACAGTTGAGAAAATGGCGAACTTCCTTGACATACTGCTCAAGTGGTAAGTTGTTTGATTTGTGCATATGAAGATGGAGCAATAAGAATTTGGGATACCAGAACCAATTAATAATATTATTCGGGTTCTCGAACATTTAGAAGGTACCAAACCATCCAAATGTTTTCATCACCTTACATAAATATCTATGTAGTTGCATATTATTTTCTTTACTGACCATGGGCATGCATCCATGTGATTTATGGCTTAAAACTCGCTATCAATTGCTCTTGTTTTATTCATGAACCATGCATTAGCGTTTCTGATGAATACGAGGAATGCATAAGCTGCAAATCAATTTTATCCTTAGTTGAGGCTCAGGGCACCACATTCTTTGTTTATGCCAGATTGTTTAAATTCTGCTTGTAGATGTAATCATCAGAGATTGCAAGATGGTCTATTAAAATCAAATAACACCAGACCCCGTTTGATTATCATCCTTGATTAATTAAAAATCTTGGGATAAGATCTGTACATGCGTTACACGGGAGAACCCCGAAATTTATAAGCATATTTTTGGTCATGTGGGCGTTTGATTCTGGTTGTATGAACTGTACTAGACGTGTTATGATTTTTGGGGCAACTTTTTTTTTTGACATGATTGGCGAGGTCCAAGAACTGCCAAATATTTGAATAACTTGATAGCCCTCAAACAAATCAAGTGGCATGCATAGAGATGCTCTTTGATGGAATGATTCGTGCAATTGGAATTAATTGTAGAAATCCCAACCCGTCCAAAGTTGATTGTAATGAAAAGAGACTTGAAGTTGAGATCTTAGGGGGACCATTTATCTGCTCTCTTTCTTTCTCTGTTATTATTTTTGAAATAACACTAACCACGTCCGTCCTTAGGCCAGGCACCGGAAGACATCAAAGGAATGGAGGCATGGAAGGTGTTTAAAATTAATGTCACAGGTGAGTCTCGAACCTGAAACCTTGAGGGAAGCACACCTTCAAAGTTCATGTCTTCAACCAACTGCTCCCTCCTTCGGAGACAATTTTCTTTCTCTGTTATAAATCTGTGGATTTGTTGTATTATTTTAACATTATCATTTTAACAGGAACTATTAATGGGCTGAGTGGGGAAGAAAAGATAAGGTGGTATGTAAAGAAACTCAAAACAAGGTGCCCTCTTCTTTCTCTCTACCATTAGATTCTTTTTTATCTAAAAGAACATCTTCTGCTGTCCAACATATTATCTTTTTTCACATTTTATGTATGTGCTCTGCAACCCCCCCTTTTTAAATGATATTATTTTTTATTACCCTTGTGAGACACATAAAGAGAGGTTTCTTTGATCTGGGCACCAAATGATAATGCAGGAGAGAGAATTATTATTTAACTTTTGAGTGAGTTAAATGATTGCGGTAGATTAAGATTCAGCAACGAAGGGTTGGGTCGGATCAGGTCATCTCGCATCTTCTACCTTCGATAAAGATACGAAAACCTTCTAACATTAGGCTATTTCTTTTTATTAACAACTGGTTTTGAGATGGATCCCCATAATATCTGATATGGTATCGGTATCAGAACCATTAAATTCAAATGAGTATTCGGTCCTATAAAAACGAAATTGAAATCTGATTTAAGATTTAGTGGACACAAAAAAGACACTATTTTGAGGGCACATGTTGAGGATCTCGCATTAGAAATGTATAGAAAAAATTTTCGCCTTTATAAGATAAGTGAACTACTCCTTTCATTATCGATTGATTTTGAGATGGATATCATTCATACTCTATAATACTTGCTTAATCATGTTTCATCTCTGTTTAAAAGTTTTATAATATTGCTTGTTTTTGCAATATAATAAAACTGGAGATAGTGGCAGATTAAGAGTGAGCAACCAAGGGTCAGGTCTTCTAGTACCTTATAGCTCCTTAATAACCGTTAAAAGAATTCCACATTAGAAAGGTTAATAAACCTTTGAGTATTTATAAGATAAGTAATAGTAGACTACTTCTTTTGTTACCAAACCAATTGGTTTCGAGATGAACAACCATATTATTTAATATGGTATCGGAGCCATTAAATTTAAACGGATAGTCGATTCAATAAAAATGAAATTGAAATCCAAGTCGAAAAAAGAAGTATCCATCATCTTAAGAGGACATGTTGAAGATCCCATATTAGAAAGACGAAGAGACCTATTGAATTTATAAGATATGGGATACTCCTTTCGTTAATGATTATTGATTGGTTTTGTGAGAGATGTTATATATTATCTAATACTTTGTTTAACATGTTTCATCTCTGTATCAAATTGGTTTTGTGATAGATGTGATATATTATCTAATACTTGAAGTATTAACATGTTTGAAAAATTGATGTAGCTGGTTTTTGCATGTTATATAATGGGAAATTAGAAATAAAAATGAGTACAAAATGAAGGTTGTCGTGAAGTGTGCGTGAGTGTTAACACTCCAATACCCTTGGTGTCCCCTTCCCGAAAGTCTCCATCCTCTACCTTATCATGAGCTGAAAATGGGGTCCACCACTTTTGTTTCTACTACGTAAACGTGTCGGCTTTTGATGATTTACCAACATTTTTACCCTCTTACAACTCTTCCCACATTTTTCCATTTTACTATTAAACTCATGCTTACATGCAGCCATTCTAACAACCCAAAAGTCTCCAGCTTAAATGAGGTTAGTGTTTATGAGGGATTTTTAATAAATTTTTGCTCAGATTAAAGGGTTATGAGTTGTTGTAACAGGAATTGAGTGGTTGAAGTAGAAATGATATTGATTTTTGAAGTTACTCAATCCAAACGTAAGGTTGGACCAACTTCAAAATATACTCTTAACAAATTCTCTATCGAAATACAAACGTAAGAGCGTGTTTCGTATGAATGAAAGGGAAGGGGTTGAAGTAGATAACTTCTCTCAAAACACCAATCATTTGTACCCCTCTAATGTAGGGCTTTGGTCTCCCCTTTGTGTGAGTCATGTGTTTCCATCTCTTTGGTACTCTTAAATTATTTTGAGTTATATTAAATCATCAATCAATCAAAAGTTTAACAGTTTCTTTACTACTATTTTCAACAAATCATTTCAAATAATATTCTCAATTCTGTATATTAAACAACCAACATGAACAGTAACTCAACGACATCTGTGTACACCTAATGGTCAAAAGGTCTTGAATTCGAATCTCCACTCCTCCAATTATTATAATTTCAAAAAATTTAATGTATCAAACAAGATTTTCTTTCGCTTTTACTTTCATCCGCTCCTAAAATGATATTTTATATCTTCTCCTAAACCTTACCTTCCATTAATATATATCAAACACCCCTTAAAAAAATGTCTTATTTTTATCTTTCCCTTTTTAGAGTGGTAGTTGGCAAAATTTCCAAATTAAACAGGTCTGTTTTCTGAACCTGATCCTGATCTGCCTCGAACAGCGTTCCCAACGTTATCAGTGGGAAATTTCACCCTGTTGTCTGTCTGTAACACCTCCCAAGAGTCAAAATGGTGACGTATGAAAACCAAAATCCCCACTGTTTTTCTCCCAGTTCTTTGCCTCTCGATTCTTGCCACGTCCTCACCGCCGGAGAATCTAACGGCTCCACCTCCTCACCGTCAAGTGTTCAAAATAAAAACTTTGAATTTGCCCCTGTGAAATTTCTGACAACTAACATGTGGGTGGGCCTCTTTCAGTTCTTCCAAGAAAAAAAATAAAAAAGGAAAAACCTATTTTTGTTCTTTTTTTCCCTTTTAAGACTCTGCCCCCAACAATCAGAAATATAATGGGTTTACATTAGAATTGTGTTTTGCATTTTCTAGCAGTTTAAGTCAGATGAATTTGGTATATATCTTAGAAAATTGTTGTATTTTTAGTGGTTATTGTAATTCTAGGACACGATCACTTAGCTATACTTTTGTTTTTAGGTTTCTAGTTTTGATTTTTTAGATAGGGTAGGTTATATATTTGGTCATTTTGTGGAAGTTAGAATTTATCTCAACCACTATGAATGGGCTTTGAGGTGCTTGAGTAGATGAGTTTAATGCATAGTAACTCTTACTTAGAAATTAGTTTTTATGAATTTCTTGATTGTAGGGTCAGACAATATGTCTTGTGATATTAGTTGAGGTGCACGTAAATTGGTTTTGATAGTTATGAATATAAAAAAAAGGACTATATGATCTCAGAATTTACAATTTAGTCCAAATGATTTGGAAAAAGTTAGAATTTCGTTTTTTTTTTTAAAAAAAATTAGAATTTAGACTTTATGGTTTAATAAAACCTAAAAAATATTGTTTGTCATTAATAATTATTGGAAAATTAAGTATATATAGATGACTATTATTGAGAAGAATTTTGGTGCAATCCGGGTAGCACCCTCACCATGATATCACCTATGTGACATCTTTGTTACCACACATCTCATCTATCTTTTCTTACTTTATATTTATTATAAAAAAAATAAAAGAAAAAAAAATATATGTGGCTATAAATGAGTGATATCATGGTGGAGGTGCTACCCGGGGTGCACCTAAATTATCCTCACTATTATTATGTAAATTTTTTTTTGTTTGTTCAATCAATTACATAACTCACACCATCATACAATTTTTTGAGTGTTATAAATTATAGGACTGAACTTCAACTTTCTACAAACTATAGAAATTAAATTACGACAGAAACTAAATTCTAACCTTTCTAATCATAGTCATTCAAAACGATTCATGCACTAGAGATAGCTAGGTTGGAAAGGAAAGAAAAAAAAAATGGCATTTTGGTCTCTGCCGTGGAACAGTTGTTAGATCATAACCCTTAATCTAGTGGGCCATGATTCATCTGACACAAGGCCATCTAAATACCCTTTGATCGATGTGGTGCAAGATTTTGATAAAGAATTTTGATATCTCCTGTCCAAGATAAGATGTTCTAACAATATTTTAATCTAGCCATCGCCTGAGTTTCTGCTCCTTTCCCTTATCCTACACCCTCTGTTTTCAACGGCCATGATCGTTTTGATCAAATCTAGCATCATGATGATCCTTCTGGTTGCAATAATCACAAACACCCAAGTCTTTTTCACTATTTATCGTTTCCATGAATGGCATTTGATAGAGACCTTGTTTTGGAATAAAGAAATAAAGCTGATGCCAATTTTTTTTTTTTTTTTTTTTTTTTTTTCTTTTTTCATGGAAATGAATAAAAAAATAATTAGTTTTATATACTATTCTATTGTTATATATGGAAGAGCCAACATATGATGATAATGTATTCTTTTCTTTGTATTCTTAGTTTTATTCTCTCTCTCTTTCTCTTACCAATTATGCAACTTCTTGTTGAGTAATTCTCTCTTTTTCTAATTCCATTTTTTGCAGAGAAATATAATAATACTACATATAATCTATGGAAAATGATCATCATCTTAAATCTGATGATCAGATGGAGATTATCATGATGATGCAACAAATGGACAAAATCCCAGAATTCTACAGCTCTTACAACGATCTCTCGCCGCCGTCGGATTTCAGCTCGAGCAGCAACATTAGCACCACAGACCCACATTGCCTCGACAGCCTTCAACAAGCCGCGGAGTCCTCGCCTCCCTTTTTCATGAACCCGCCTATCGAACCACCCTCGGCATTGGCAGCAACAGCTTCATTCCCCGCATACCCCACCGCTTCACGGTGGCGAAACTCAATGCTTTCGGGTGGCGAAACGGACGCGCAGAAACAGCGATCGGTGGCGGCGATGAGGGAGATGATATTCCGAATGGCAGTGATGCAGCCAATTCACATAGACCCGGAATCAGTGAAGCCACCAAAAAGAAGAAACGTGAAGATTTCGACAGACCCACAAAGCGTAGCTGCTCGACATAGGAGGGAAAGAATAAGCGAGAGAATTAGGATACTTCAAAGACTGGTTCCTGGAGGTACGAAAATGGACACGGCTTCGATGTTGGACGAGGCTATACATTACGTAAAGTTCTTAAAGACACAAGTGCAGTCGCTCGAACGAGCTGCGGCGAACAGGCCAAACGGTAGCGGCAGTGCAGCGGCAGGCGGCGTAGGGTTTCCTTTGGAAATGTCAAGTGGAAGCTGCTATGTTCCCATGGCTAAACCTTCCCCTATGGCTCACAATGTTGAGCAATTTGGTGATGGTTAAATTAACTAGTATTGGAAAATGAAAAATAGTAATAATAATTAAATAGGAATTCAAGGCTGTGAAAAATAAAGCTCGGCCTGATCTCTTTGCGTTATGATGTGCTAACTCTAAAGAGTCCATTTGCGAAAAACAATAAAATTTAATGTATCGTTTGTTTCAAGTTTCAATATTTGCACAGATATTGAAGAAAATATCTTCCCACTCTTGCAAAAGGGCAAGAAAATCTCTCTAAATATGGTACGTAATTATTAGTCTTTGAGCGACAAGGTGGGTCGCGAAATTACTACATGGGAATTTTAAGTACAAGTGCTCAATAACTGTATGGCATTTGTCTTTTTTTCATAGACACTTGTATTAAACTACTTGTTTCTAATGCTAATAAAAGTCCTACATTCCTAAGAAGATCTTGGGTATTATGAGGACAAACTTTGTGAAAACTTATGTTTAAATTTAAAATGAACTATACTATATCAATCTAGAGATATGAAGTCGTTTGTTGTTTCTTGTTGTGAGGGAAACTACATCCCCCCAAGCCAGGGAGCATGCGACAGCTCACGAGCTAGAGAGTACACGACGGTAAGGAGGTATGACTAAAACCTTTTAAGGGGAGAGGCCCAAATTCATGAAAAGCAAGTCCTAGGTAAGTCGACAGTTCGACCAAGGGCTGTAGGTGGGTCAAGCTATGCCCGACCCTGAGCATAGGTAGCAGGTTGAGCTAATGCCCAACCTTGTGTCTACGTAGGGTTTGGACAAGCCCAACCCTAGGCTAGGACCCTAAGTGGTTAAGCCGATGTAAAGACCCGACCAAAATAACGGTCCTAAACTAGGCTTTTACTACATGCATGACTTAAAAGCGGAATGTAAGCAACGAATTCTATCTAGATTCGACTTAAAAACTTTTAAGAAAATAAAAACATCCACAAAATAAACTAAGGAAGTTGTCCCTGTTTTCAAGCCACCTGTTCCAAAGCAAAACATTTTGTAGATGCCTCCCTGGCCAGAGAATTTTAAAACAGAAGTAACGACTCTTATTCAAGTCAAAACAAAAGAATCCAGATAGCTATTCATTCAGAAATCCTAAGGGCTCCGTGCCATGTCTAAATGCAATAAAAATCATTGTAAAAACATTCATAAGACTAGATATAATATCTCAGAGTTCATAATTTCAATTCATAAAAATAATATCAGCAGCGACATATCCATGATCCATCTATGCACCTCCAGCCATCAGCGTCGCTGCTCCAAGTTACCTGTGGAACCACAAATAATAAGAGTGAGTAAAACTAGTTTACTCAGTAAGAATCCCCGACCGGGGTACAACACGTTAAAACTCATCATTTAGCTTACGATATACAAGTTAAACACAAAGCTTACTTCTCTTTCTTACTTTGCTTTCTCTTTCTTACTTGCATAACAAACTCATAAGAGGATGCCATTTTGCGGACTTACACTTTTAAGCTTCTCGTTCTTAACTTTCATAACAACTTCTCGAGCTCTCAGTCTTGCTCGCTAAACTCTATTGGGCTAAGAAACTGTGGGCGTACTAGCTCGCTATCCCGAGGGAGCTCTCCACTCAGTGCTGTAACGAGCGTACTGCATACACCCCATGCTACTGGTACCAAGTAGAAGTTGGGTCTAGGGCTAACTGCCCTGGTCCAGGTTCGCATGACCTAAAGACTCAGATCGGTGTCACTGAACAAGAGGGGTGCGAGACCTCGACACGAAACTGTTGTCAGTCCTAACCACCGTACGCCTCGGCAAGAATACGTCTAAGGGTAGGCTCTCACCCAAATGATCGGTCCAAGCCCACTCAGGCGAAAATCTTGGGCTACGGTCGACACGCTGAGATCGTGTCGACGGTTGGGACGAGACTAGCCTCATCATCCTTCCAACCCGATAGACTCCCTTTTGGCCACTCACCCAAGATTGTGGACTGGGCTACCTCCATGGTTAGCTAAACCATGGGGACAGGTCAGAGATGGAGTACTGCCTCGCATTCCTGCCTAGGTGCATAAACTGTCGCACTAGCCCGGATGATGACTGCTGCAAACTCTAGCTAGGATACAATATTCAAATAACATACATACATAGGCATGCTTCATACATTCATTAATCATGCTTGCTTAAGATCAGAGAGTTTTAACAGAGCTAACATGGCACTAAAATATGAATCACAACGGGACATCACATGCTAGCACGAACACAACCTAGCATGACTCTAACCAGGAAACAAGCATCAGACATGATATGCGGAATAATCAAGAAAGTAAATCTAATCCACTAGCAAGCATTCATATATTAACAAGCATACAAAAGCCAATAAAGTCTTAACGAACTGTCCACAAACCCAAGTAAGGAATCCATACCTGAATCGAGTCGACGAGCAAAACACACACAAGCAACGGTCAAAAGAAGCAGAAGAACAACACCAAACACCTAGCATTCAACCCAATCAAGAAACTAAAGATTACTAAAATAATCTAACCAAAACAACCTATGAAAATAACACAGACAGCGGCTAAGTCGTTACCCAAAAATCCACGCGAAACGATGCTCAAGCGAAACGGTACTCGGCTAGACACGGCTGAGTTCGCTGTTGCGGAAGAACCGAGCGAAGGCACCCGGACGAGGGGCTGCGCGCACAAGCGCTGACGAATGCTGCTGCTGGACGAGTGGACTCGCGCGCGGAAACTCGGCTCGGTGCAGAGGCGTCGCGGATGCTTGCTAGGGCGAAGGAACACACGGCTGTGCAAGACAGCGTGCGCCGATGCGGGCGCTGGGCGGACAAATCTGCTCGGTCGTGCGTCTGCTAGGTGTTGTGCGCGGAACGGCTGGATGGAGACCGTGACGAGTAGACGAGACTTGCGCCTGGCGTGCTGCAGAACGGTAGTAGGTGCGGCGGTCGCGATTGCAGGGCGCGGCTGTGCGTGCGGCGAAGGAATTCGGCTGGCGTGCGTCCGGTGCGGCGAAACGAATCGATCGGCGCTGCTGCGTGAAATTCAATCAGCCAAGAACGTCCAAAAACCCTTGCTCGAAAAAGAAAAGAAGGAGAAGGAAATCAAGAACCAACCACAAGACTTACTTCAGATGATGATCGACGTGCGAACGGGGAGCGAAAAAGACCGGCTGGATGAATCGATCGAAACCTAGAAGAGCTGCTGCGTTCTGCGTACGATGAAGAAAAGCGGAAATTGATTTTTCTCTAAATCAATTTTAATTACATTAAACCCTAACTCCAAGAGGTCGAGTTTCGAGTCCCAGCGAGGGAATTATTTTCCTTTAATTTTCTTCTTTTCAAACCGACTCCAAACCACTCCACGACACGGGTTCGAAACCCACTAGAGCCACTAATTAAACCTTATTTTATTTAAAACGAACCGAACCTCTTCTTGAACCTACAACCAAGAAAACCAAGAAACGAAATCTTTAAAACAGAAACGAAGAGTCTTTTATTTAAATTAAATCCAAGAATCGAAAGCCAACGTAACGGCCAAGACTAACCTTGAGCAACGATCCAAATTCCCGGGCCGTTACAGCCAAGCTCATCCGCAGACTTATGAGTCGAGCATAGCCTAACTTCGTGCCCTTTCGATCGTCCTCAACGACGCCCTCTCGAATGAGATAGGTTAGAATCACACTCACGAGCCCATAAGTCCATGATGAAGATGTTATGATTGTTTGCATCGAATAGAGAAGGGTCGCAGGTAAAAGAGATTGAGAATAACAATAACAATGAAGAGGAAGAAAGAAATAAAACGACACAAATTAGGGTAAAAATCAAATTAGGGTAAAAACCATGGACAAGGATAGAAGAACTTCATTATAAAAATATGAGTTACAAAATTTTTCTCTTACAAAGTAGCAACATACTCTCTTATAAGGAGAAACTCTCTCTATTTTAATCTCACACCCTCACTCACTAAAATGTGGGATGTCTTGGGAGATTTTGGGATGGTTTGCCAATAAATGACATCACCTATTTATAGTATTCACATATTTGGGCTCCAAGTAAATCCAAATTGGCCACATCTCACCTTGGTAATCAAGTAAATCATGTGGTCTCCATTTTGCCACAACTTCACTTTGGACAAAGACATGTATGATCTAGATCTTTTTTCAACAATCATGGACAAAGTGTATTCTAGAATTCTCTTCACCAATCTTAGACCAATGATATTCTAGAATTCTCCTCACCAATCTTAGTTAAATGATGCTTTAGAATTCTCTTAACCATTCATAGACAAATGATGTTCTAGAATTCTCTTCACCAATCTAAAACATATGTGTATGATCTAGAACCTTTCTGGGATATTTATGATAAAGTTGAATAATCTAGAATTTTCTAATTTTATTCATCAGAAGAAAGAGGGGATGCTACCACGAATACCACCTTATAAAAGTCAGATGGTAAGTAATTTTTTTTTTGTCTACAGGTAATTCGTTTTAAGAAAGATTACAAATTCAGTATTTATTTCAAAAACTAAATTTTGGCATCACCATTTCTAAATTACTATTTTTGACGCTTTGAAATCTTGACTGGAAATATGGATAAGCTTTCGGGTAGAATCATTAATTATTCAAAAGGGTTCATTTTCTCATGCATATTTGGTTAAAAAATGAAATATTGTATAATACATGGAAAGATGAAGTACAAATCCCAATAATATAATATCAAAGTCAAATTCGATGAAATAAAAATTAGAATTAAAATTTCAAAAGTGCCACTATTTTAAAGGATATATTGAATATTATACATCCAAGAGATGAAGAAACTTAATATTTACGAGATAGATAAATTTTTGTTATCATCCTCCATTAATTTTGAGATAAATATTCGTATTAAAGCCAAAATTACAAAAGTTTTAAAAGTTATAAAAACTAATTTAAAGTGACCTAGCGATAAAGAAGATACATAATGTCCATAAAGGTTTAGGGGATAAGATTAAGAGAGGGAATGTGTGACGGTGGGTGAGGTTATGAGTTTAGGAGGGAGTGAAATCCATGTGAAAATCTGAGGATACAGTTTTGGGATTGGCAACGGAGCAGTGACGTTGTCAAGTTCACTCAATCTAGACATAATAAATATACAAAACCATGAAACTTTTAAATCAAATCAATTAAACCATGAAACCATGAAATTTTGTTTCAAAAAAAAAAAAAAAACAAAACAAAAATCAATTAAATTCCTTCTGCCGCGTCTTCCTAAATTCATCTTTCTTCTTTATTTTTTCAAAACTAAACTTGTGAGGTGGACTTATTGGAAAGAGAAACAAGAGAAATTTCTATTGTTATTATATTTTTTAAAATAAAAGAAAGTTAAATTGTATTTGATGATTTTTTTTTTTTTTTTATACATATGGAGAAAATAGACAAATATCAATTCTCAAAATCGACTCTATAATATTGATGTTGAACTGATTTATAACTAAACAAAGAAAATTATTTGACTCATTTGGTAAAAAATTATATTTGATGACCTCCCATAAGAAACCAATTACAAATTTATTTAAAGATAAAAATAATTGCAACCTATATTTTATTTAATAAAATCATTAAGGTCATAACCTACGTTTTAGAGTATTTATGCTTCTCGGTTTGGGTAGATGGGATGGACGTTTCATTTAGACCCCCACGTTGGTGACAAGGAGATTGACGTGAATCAATGGTAAGTTTTTTATTTTTTATTTTGTTGCATTTTAAATTTTTTATAATTATTATGAATAGATTTGTTAATGACAAATTATCGATTTTTTTATTTAATTAAATGTACGAGTACATTTTTTCATAGTCTAAATTTTGTATGGAATTGTAATCACTTTTCTATTTTAGTTTAATCTTTAAAAAAACTCAAGAAAAAAAAATAATTATAAAATATTTTTAACTTGTTAATAAATCTAATCTACAATATTTTTGTCCAGAGATATAGAAAATAGAAACAATATAAATATTTTTGCCAAAAGGAGTAAGTACATATTAAAAGTGGAGGGACATTTGGAATTGGATATGTGACGCTCGTGTTGAACCGGTGTATAGAAGTACTCAAATAATAACAAATTAATTATAGGTTCAATACTAAATATAAAATTGCCCAATTCAAAAACGAAAAAAAAAAAGTATTTTCATCGTTAACTAAAAAAAAAAAAGTGTAAATACCCAATCATGATCAACAAACTACATGTTATATGTTTTGCAGGTTCAAGGTGATCGATATATTATATTTTTTTGAAATAGTATTTATTATAATATTAAATCTGGATTGTTTGTGAGTACCTACATAAATACACATGAATTCATTTTTATCATATATCTTTATAATTTTTTTTTTTTTTTTTGATGTCCCTGACAGTGGGGGCCAACTTGTGTGCACATATATCTTTATAATTAATACATACAGTGTAAATACAGTGTAAATACTTTGAATATACATGTTCTATACTTAATATCAATATTTAATAATTTAGTATGGAAAACTATGCATATTTGATAATGTTATATCTACCAAATGAGTTAGTGATACAATAGTTTCATTAATGTTTGGTTGTAAACCAGTTTAATACTAGTATTATGGGTTCGATCCTTGAAATTGATATTGTAATTCCCCTCCCCCAACTTTACTAAAAAAAAAATAATGTTATATTTTTATTATTAGTATCAATAATAACTATCATAGAGAGACCTAGTGGTCAAGAGAATCTTGAAATGTTAAAATGTTATGAGTTCATTTCATAATAATAACCTATCTAGAAATTAATTTAGTAGGACTCTATCTTTGGTAAGTATAAATATATATTAAAGGGAATTTGCATGTATAGCAAAAATTGGTATAGAATATTTCCATCTATAGCACAAAATCAAAACTAATTCATTTATAGCACAAAATTAAAACTAATTCATTTATAATACAAAATCAAAACTAATTCATTTATAGCAGAAAATTTAAATTCAATTCTATCCCTCGTTAATTTTTATTAGTGATAGAATTCAATGATAAATTGAGTTCTTCCACTAGTAGAATCAACTAGAAATTAATCTACTATAAATAAATTATTTTAGAAATTATGCTATAAATATAATACAATAGATAGAATGTCTTGTTGATAGTTAATTCTCAATATTAAATAGGATGTATATATAAGTGTAATTTATATTATTGTATTATTATATTTATTATCATGCAAACACAAATTATTTTTATTTAAATTCGATATATATAAATTACCTTCGATATGTTTACGCACCATATATAATATATCATATTTAGTAATATCACTATATTTGTGAGAAACTTGACTGCTGGAGGACTTTTTATGACTAAAAATAGACATAAATTTTAAAAAATAAATGATAAACACGCATTTTGACTTATTATGACTCTTTTTCGTTTCTCTTTCAATCCAGCCATAGTAAATGGCGTGAGGCCTCAGCCCGACCTTCAAGTGAGCCCAACTCGAAAGGCCCTCGATTTGTGTGAAGCTTGTGGGCCATCGATTTCCAGGCCCTCCTTCAATGGGAGAGACAAGAATCACGCTCACGAGTTCATTATTAGATAATATGAGGTTTCATACCAAAATCAATTGAAAATAAGAAAAATAATTTATATCTCTTTTATATTATTGTTGGATTCTCTACTTTTTTTAATGTGGAAAAATTGTGGGATCCTAACATGTCCCTTTGGGTGGTGCCTTTTTTGGGCTCATCAATCTTGAATCGAATTTCAATTTCATTTTTATTGGACCGATATCCGTTTGGACTTTATGAGCTCTGATATCATATTGAATAATGGAGTTCCACCTCAAAACTAATTGTGAATGAATGTTGAGGGAGTAACTCATATCTCTTTTATATTGTTGTTAGACTCTCCAAATCACATTTCTTACACCAAAACACATTTCTTCGATCCCTCTCTCTCTCCTTTTTTTTTTTTTTTTTTTTTTTTTTTTTTTTTTTTTTTTTCTTTTTTTTGTGATAATAAAAAGAAAAATGGGTCCAAAAAAACAAGCAACCCAATGATTCTGTTGTACTGAAACCTGAGAGTGCAAGTTTTGTTGATCTATTTCTCTTCACAATTTCTTTCAACTTTGTAGACTTCAGAAAGTTGGTTGATTGTCCACCACGCAAAGAAGGATTATACAAAAGCTTTGGAGATCGATGGATTATTGTCAACTCCATTTTTCTCCAAAAAAAATACTTTTTTTCGACTAATGTCACGGGACATATCGCCTGACCCTACAACATTTGGATGTCAAGGAAATCTATAGGAAATTAATTCCTAGGTAGGTGGCCACTATGAAATTTGAACCCATCTCCTTATCAAAGATGTTAGGTGGCCACCAGCTTGCGTGCACCTCGAATGTCACGGGGTATACTGTCTGACCCTACAACATTTAGATGCCAAAAAAACTCGTAGAAAAATTAATTTCTAGGTAAATGACCGCTATGAGATTTGAAGCCACCTAAATAGGTGGCCGCAAAAAATACTTCTCGCCATTGCCAATAGACTCAAATTTTTAAGAAGGATGCTAGGTATTTTCCCATTGAAGGTCAAATTTTAAATCTGAATTTATCCTCAACAACACATTCTACCTTTTGTATTATATTTAGAACATAATTTTTAAAATAATTCATTTATAACACATGATTTCTATCCGTGGTAGAACTCAACTAGTGATTGGATTCCATCCGTGATAAAACTAACTTGTAAAGGGACGACAAACCTACCCGATCTCCACATTGGTGTGATATTGTCCACTTTGGGCATACACCCTCATGGCTTTGCTTTTGGTTTCACCCAAAAGGC
>JBBMEF010035095.1:0-15112 GCA_037832685.1 Sicyos baderoa | reverse complement strand
GAAAAGAAAAGAATTTGAAGAACAAGAGAGGAGAGAAGAAAGTAAGATAAGAGAGGAGAGTGAAGAAAGAGAGAAAAGAGAGGGAAAAAATGTGAGTGAAAAAAAAGAGAGAAAAAAGAGTAATTTTGAGGAAAAAAGAAAGAATGTGAGTTTGGTTATACAAAAAAAGGGAAGTAAGGAAAGTCTTAGCTCAATAACCAAAATTTGTACTTATGTGCAAAGGGATGTGCTTGGTAAATGAGCCCAGATCTGAAAATGTTTTGTCAAGTGTTTTTAAGTCTCTTTTGCAGGAATTTAATGACATGTTTCCACATGAAGATGCACCTACATAATTACCTCCTTTAAGAGGAATTGAGCACCAAATTGACTTTATTACCAGAGCAACTCTTCCAAACATGGCTGCCTATAGGACCAATCCAACCGAAACAAAGGAGATTCAAAGACAAGTGGAAGAACTCATGGATAAAGGCTATGTTAGGGAAAGCATGAGTCCTTGTTCGATTTCGGTTATTTTAGTACCCAAGAAAGATGGAACGTGGATGATGTGTGTTGATTGTTATAAAGACCCGACCCGGTTAGGATCCTAATCTTAGGTCCTTACGAATGCATGACTTGAAAATAAATTTTAAAACAGACTAAACATGCATATAACACCTGGGAATCCACATAGCGGTAAGAAAATTTTAAAATAAAATTCCTCCCTGCAAAGAGTTCTCAAACAAAACAGTTTAAAATATAATTCAGTTCAGATAACCAGGTGTCTATTCAAAATAAAATCCTAAGGGCTCCGTGCCCTACCTACATGCATTAAAATTCACAATTTAAAACCTAACATAGTTTCTACTCAGACTTCCATGAATGCGGAAAGGTAAAAGTACTAGGTATCCCCATGATCCTCCAGCAAGCTCCGCTAGCCATCACGTCGTGGTCCTAAGTTACATGGTGGAAAAGACCACAAAAATAAGGGTGAGCGACAAGTCACTCAGTAAGAATCCCCAATCGGGGTACAATACGATAAATCACATCCTCTAGCCCTAGCATACATGTAAACTCAACACAAGGAAGGTAAACAAACACAAGGCTAACAGCCTAAAGAGGAAGCTATCACATGGTCTTACTAAATTGCCCAACCTGGGTCTTACTCATAGAGTTCTCTAAACTCAACCCACTAATGAGGATTTGTCCCCGGCACAATAATGAGGATCTGTCCCGGCACAATAATGAGGATCTTTCCCCGGCACAATAATGAGGATCTGTCCTCGGCACCTAAATAAAACACGCTCCCCCTCGGCAACACCCAAAATCTTTGTGGAGCTAAGTGTATTTGCTAAGCAGTTCGCTTTAGCGAACTAAAAATCCAGCGGGAAAAGCTTTGTGGAGCTAAGTGTGAAGTTTCTAAAGAGTTCGCTTTAGCGAACTGGAGTCTTGCGAGATGTGCTCTCGAAAAAATAGCTAAAAGACGCGTGTCAAAGATTCAAGAAAAGTGCTTCAAATCTCAACCGTTGCACGTGAAATCGTGGAGCAAAGGACGTGGGCATGAGATCGTGGAGAGCATTGCCTGAAGCAATATAAATAGCAGCCTTTTGTCATTTTGGAAATCATCTTCCATTTTCTGGAGAGATCATTTTGTCAAGTTTTCTTCCGACCAAAATTATTGTCATTTCATAGTTAGCTTAGACGTTTAGTTGCTTTCCATTTCCAATTGTTTAGAGATTTTGCTCAAGCGAAGTAGTTAGCCAAAGTTGCAGAGCATAGCTGAAGCAAGTCAGAGACACTGTTTTAGTGACTTCAACTAGGCTTCTTCTTAACTTTGTTTCTCTTTACTAGCATTTTTTTTTTCTCTCTTTAGCTTTGCTTTATGAGCTTACATTGTTATTTCATTATTTAATTTAAGATGAACTTTTCTTTTTTACTTTGCTTTGTATCCATTTATCATCATGTGTAGCTAAGTTTATAAGTGGAAGGAAATAAGCAAGTAGGAGTAGTTCGCTTAAGCGAAGTGGTAGCCAGATGTCAACTATTTGTGCATGTGCTAACTTGACATACATTGTGTCTAGCTAACTATTTGTATGAACTTTATTTCGCTTTCGAGAGAAAAGGAATAGAGCAAACTTGCATGTCATAATATTAGGTTTTGCTAAGTTTACTTGCATGCAGAAGAACACTTAGAGATAAGGTTCGCCTAATGTTATTCGCTTGATTTGTTTGTTGTTCGAGTTCGAGAGAACCGAACTAGGAGCTCGAGAGTGCCAACTTACATTTGAAAAGAACACTTAGAGATAAGGTTCGACTAATGCTGATCACTTGGTTTATTTGTTGTTCGAGTTCGAGAGAACCGAACTAGGAGCTCGAGAGAGCCAACTTAATTTGAAAAGAACACTTAGAGATAAGGTTCGCCTAATGTTGATCACTTTGTTTATTTGTTGTTTGAGTTTGAGAGAACCGAACTAGGAGCTTGAGAGAGCCAACTTCTAGAGCTTGAGAAAGCCAAAGAGAATTCATCATTTGTTCGCTTCTTAGCATAATATTTCGCCTTAGCGAAACTCTCCGAAAAGTCTTAGCCTCCTTCCGATGTATTTTATCTGATTAGAGTTAGTTTATCATTCGTTGCATCTAAAGTATTTTGTCAATTGAGCTTTGCTTGTATTTCGCTTTAGCAAACTTATTTAGCGAACTCATTTCATCACAACAAATTTCCCTGTTACCTTATTACTTTAACTCTCTAATTTTCGTTTAAGCATGTTGTTAACCACTAATCCTTGTTGAGATGACTTTTACTTACTTTAAAACTTGCTACAACAAGATTGTGTATACTTGCACATCCTTGGGAAATCACACACATTTCGCTTAATCTGAGTATAGATTTTGCTTTGGCGAAATCCAAGCTGCCACGTCATTATTCTCATTTTTTTATTATTTTATTTATTGTGTGTTCACGATTTCACCATCAATTCACATCTTAGTACTTGACACTCACACATTTCAAACATGGACGAAAAACCAAATTTGACCCTTTCGAATGTCGTATTGTATTGTCTATAAATATCTCAACTCCTAAACCGTATTTGGGTGACATTTGATCCTTAAACATCCACGACTTATCCATAGCCATGGTAATCAACTAAAGAAACTACCTACAATTTTTTAAAAGAATATTTAAGCATTTTTCTAACTCAATATATTCTAAAACATAGAAATTATTTCCATCAAAGTAGAACCATTTGAAAAACACAAAACAGAACATAAACATGAGTTATAGAAGAGGTAGACAATGCTTGCTTGAGAGACATATATAGTACATATGAAAACTAAAAACAAATGAAAACCATATATATACCAAATGAAAACACAAATTCAAACTAATTAAAGTAGCTAATCTCATGCATGAAGCTAACTTAACAAAATGATAACACAAAAAAAAAAATTAACAAATGAAGGTAAACACACAAAAATCATTATCAAATGGACAAAACCCATAAAACAATTGCCAAAAATGAACAAAATCCATACCAAATAAACAAAACTCACAAATAAATGAACAACATTCACAAAAACCACAAACAAATTACCAAAAATGATTAGAATCCACGAAAAATGGGTTTAGGGTCGAAATGTCCCCCCTTGAGTGAAAGAAGAGGTCGAGAGAAGAGCTTGGGAGCAAGAAAAATGTCGACAACACCTTCGAAAATGCCGAGCATGGTGGCAAACAGGTCGAAAAATGTCGAGCACGGTGAAAAAGTGGTCGGAAGGGCTTGGGGAAAATGAGTAACAGAAAGAAATGGGGGAAAATGAAAAGGGGTGTGTGTCAGAGGAAACGGTGGCGTGCCACCTTTCACGATGGGTTGCCCGTCACCAAAGGTCATCCACCATCCAAAGTGGCTCGTCGTTCATTCTTTTTCACGATGCACGTGTTTTGTGCCTGTCGCCAAACCTCCACATTTAATTCACACGTTATCTTTCATCCATATTTTTTAAAATATTTTTACATGTGCGTCATCTTGCTCTCAATTGTTGTAGTGACACACTACTGAAAGAGTTGGCGATATGTTGGTTTCATTGTTTGCTAATGATCAAGTTCAATACTACGGTCATAAGTTTGAATATGAAAATGGGAAATTGATGTAGGTAGCAGAATTTTGAAAACTTATTTCAATTTTAGCATCTTTTGCAAAATATTTCGTATATGGCAGATTTGAGTGCGATTTTTTTAATATTCCGGTGCTACCCTTTTGTACACCCCATCTCTTCATCCACCCATCCTTCTTTGTGGCCGTTGTTGTTTTAATATTCCAGTGGCCCTATTTTTTTTTTTTTTTTTTTTGTAGATTTCCAATTATAAAATTTTTGTGGTATGATTCCTAATTTTTTTTTTTTTTTTGTAGTAGATTTCCAATTATAAAAATATAAAATCTTAATGCCTATGTAAAAGTAGAATTAATCATGTAATCTAAGGAATTGAAGAGTACCGTGAGTTCTCGCCATTTGATTTTATTTAATTTTTTCTTCATTTTTTCCACAATTTTATAGCATAGATGAAGACTACAAGTTCATAATCGGTTAATATTGTTAATTGCTATATCTTTCATTGCCTTCATTCAAATTGAATGATAACAATTTTTTAAGGGATATAAGTCAATCAATTTATCTATAGAAGTTAATTTGATTGACTTCATATCACATTATGAGTTCAATTAACAACCACATCTTCATAACCTAGATTAAGACTACAAGTTCCTAAATTAGTCAAAATTATTAATTGTCAACTTTCATTGTCTTCAATAATATTGAATTCTATCGGTTTAAAAATCTGGTAGAAATTAATTTCATTAGTGATAGAAGTCAGTTTCTTTAGTGATAAAAGTGAATCATTATGTAATTGATATAAAATTAGCTAGTTTACTAAGTGATAAAAATCAATAATTTTTTTTATTGAATTAATCATTTCTGTAAGTGATGGTAGTCAATCATTTTTTTTAAGTGATAGAAGTCATTCATTTTTGTAAATGATAGAAGTTAGGGTTTAGAAATATTTTCAACAAGTGATATAAATCCATTAGTCCATAAATCAACAAGTGATAGAAATATTTTCAAAAAAAAAAGTGATAGAAATCAATTATGCAAGTGATAGAAATCTATTAAGTCAAAAAAAGAAAATGATAGAAATCAATTAGCCAAGTGATAGAAATAAATTAGTGTAATGATAGAAATCCATTAGTCCATAAATCAACAAGTGATAGAAATATTTTCAAAAAAAAAAGTGATAGAAATCAATTACGCAAGTGATAGAAATCTATTAAGTCAAAAAAAGAAAATGATAGAAATCAATTAGCCAAGTGATAAAAATCTATTAAGTCTAGTGATAGAAATCTATTAAGTCAATTGATAGAAATTTATTAAGTCTATTGATAGAAATAAATAATTGAAGTGATAGAAATAAGTCAAGTTTTACATTATGTGCTTTTAAGTAATTTTACTTAATCCATTTTTAATTTTTGGTACACAATAATTATTTTTAAAAATTTGTTATAAATGGAATTATTTTGCCATATTTTGTTATACATGCAAATCCCCCTAATTTTTAAGGAAATAAAAGTGAGATGGGATTGAATTTTTAAGGAAATAAAGAGTGAGATGAGATTCGTCAAGTGATAGAAATCAATTAGTCAAGTGATAGAAATCAATTAGCCAAGTACTAGAAATCAATTAGCCAAGTGATAGAAATCAATTAGCACTTATAGAAATCTATTAAGTCCAATAATAGAAATCTATTCAGTCAAGTGATATAAATCTATTAAGTAAAAAAATTAAAAAAAAAAATTGATAGAAATCAATTAGGCAAGTGATAGAAATCTATTAAGTTTAGTGATAGAAATAAATTAGTGTTGATAGAAATCTTTAAAAAAAAAAATAAGTGATAGAAATCTATTAGGTAAAAAAAAAAGAAAAAAAAAGTGATAGAAATCAATTAGTCGAGTGATAGAAATCTATTAAGTCTAGTGATAGAAATAAATAAGTGGAGTGATAGAAATAAGCCAGTTTTTCATTATGGGCTTTTAAGTAATTTCACTTAATCCGTTTTTAATTTATGCTACACAAGAATTATTTTTTAAAATCTGCATGGAATTATTTTGCCCTATTTTACTATACATGCAAATTTTCCTATGAAAATTGGTATTTGGCTCTAATTTATTTCTGTTAGGGTTCATATTGACAAAAAAAAATCCAAAAATTACATGGAAGAGCATAACAATATAGATGAGATGAGTCACTACTAATGAGTTATCTTACAAATACATTAATTTTATGTGAATTTTATCTTGACAACTAACTATTAAATCTATGAAGTAGGTAAAATTAACTAGGTATTCAATTAAATTTGACCCTCACAAAATAAAAAAATAAAATATTTATAAACTCACATGAAAGCTAGAAGCATAAGTACAATGTAAGCAATTACATAATAAATAAAATGCTAAATTACAAGGTGGTTGAAAAAAATATAGAATTTAGGCATGATAGTTTTTGATGTTGTTAGTAACCCTTATGAATATAGTTGAGGAAAATAAAGTTTGTAAATAGTGAATTGAATCATAAGTTGTTGTTAGTCGGTTGTGGTTAAATAGAAAAAAAAGAAAAGAAAAAAAGAGAGTAGGAAATGGAAATGGAAATGGAAATGGAAATAGAAATAGAAATAGAAATAGGTGACGGAGAGTCCAAAGGAGGGTGTTTGGAGTGGATGATATATTAGTGTATTAGTGGTGCCATTATATTGCATGTAATCTCAGAACTTTTGCACCACCTGTAAGCCTTCTTCTCTCCCCAACTTCGAATCCTCTCCACCGTCCATCCGTCTCTCACTTCCTGGTCGACCTTACTCAACCATGGTTAACTAATTAGTCCTCACTCCTTTCCTCAACGCTCCCTTCACATTTGTCACCATTATTCAGCCTAGCTTAATTTCTCTCTATTTCATCACCATCTCCCCTCCCCTCCCTTGCCAAAAATAGCACATTATCTACAGCCTCTTCCAGCTACCCCAGATCCAATGAGCTGTGATCTGCCCTTCCCCTCCCCGCCCGACCTCGCCGCCCCCGCCTTCGACGGCGTCCATCGACGGAAGAGGATGCCGAGGCTGCGCCGCCCTTCTTCTAATCTTCATCACTTCATCTCCTTCCCCCCTCCTCCTCCTCCCCCCTCTCTCCTCCTCCCTCCCCCCCGGGTACCTTCTACTCTTTAACTCTTTTTTTCTTTTATTTATTATTGTTTTAGAATACCAAATTTTGAACAGGAGAGATAGGATGGTGTTCATGAGAGGAAATTTTGAAAATTGCTCCTTCCTTTTTTTTCTTAATCTAAAAAAAAGGAGCTACCAAGTTCAATGGTGATTATCCCAGAAGTTTCTAATTTAGAAGAGGAACTTTTAACTCTATTTTTTTAATTTTGAAATAGACATTAGTATCACTTGACCCTATAATATAATATTTCGAAGCTGAAATTGGTTTCAAATGTTTTAATTAAAAGTAAACATTTTTTTATTTGGGATGGTATAGTCGAGCTTGCGTGCACCTAGATTATATTACGGGACATTATCACTTGACCTTATAATATTTCGATGTTAAGTATCCTAGATTAAATCCATCGTGGACTAGTCATTCTATCATTAAAAAGAAAGAAAGAAAAATAAAACATCAGTACAGCTTGTAACTATTTGAACTTCATTTTCTCAAAAAAAAAAAAAAAAAAAACTATTTGAACTTCTTTTGCAACTTTATTTGTTATTTAGTTGGTTGTTTTAAAGAATAATGATGATTATTATTGGAGAAATTGAAATTTTGAAGAGTAAAACTTATCCCTCATACTTCTGATCACTATTTTAACTTCTTTAGAGTATGACATGAGTTAAAATAAATAACTTTTTTATTGGTATGATATTTTACAATCAAATATTATTTATTCGTTGGTTAGTAATATGGTTGAATTAAAAAAAAAAATTGTCCTTTTAAAGTATTATTTTTTTTTTTAATGTGGTACATTTTCGATGTATATTTTAATGTTATATCATATATGAGTGATGTTTTTTAGTAATATTTTTGAACCGCTAGAAATAAAAAACTATACGAAAATGTTTAAAAGCATCTCAATGGATTGGTTCATAGAACAATAATAATAAAATGAAACAAATCAAAATCTGTATTTTATTTATAAATATCTTTGGCTAACTTGGTAAATAAAGTACAGTATGGAGGTGAATTACATAGCCCTTGTGATTTGTATGGCAAGCCAAATAGAAAACGAGCCAAAGGTAGCTTACAAAGTGTATCAAAAGAGGGTTGTTGTGTCCACGCTCAAAATAAATAATAATAGAAAAATTGTAATAATTACAAACATAGTTAAGAGAAATTGTAACTATTACAAACATAGTTTAATTTTAAAATATTTACTAATACTATCATTAATACAATATTATTATTAATACATATGATTATAGTTGCTATTTTCCTTCTTTTTTTTAAGAGTGATCATATCTATATTTTGGTTTGTTTTTTTTTTTTGTAAGTTCCCCTAATATAATAATGGCTAAAAAGTATTGTGTCCATGAGTCAAATCTCTAACCCTTAAAATGAAAATATGATTTATTTTCTTTAAAACAAAAATTCAGTGATACAATTTATAATACATATATATATATATAAGTTAATTTATTCATACCAAGTTGATTGTGAGATAAAATCTAAGGTTCTTGTATAAGAATTCATAAAGTTCAAACAAGATATTCGGTAAAAAAAAAAAATTACCTCAAAAACTACGCTATTGGATTTGAGAAACCTCATTTAATCTTCTGGAAGAATTAGATGTTATATAATTGCTGAGTTTTAAAACTATTGGATTTTCTTGAAATATTTCTCAAGGAATCAACATGTGCATATTCATTATTTATCAAGCTTGAAGTTCATGAAGTCAAATTTGATAAAAAAAAAAAAAAAAAAATTAATTAACAAATTTGGTAAGTTAGCAGATAGAGTTGATGATATCTTATGCTATGTTATTTTCTAATTTACTTTCAAAACCTTCATTCTTGAAATAATTTTAGAAACTAAAAAATAGTTTAAGAAACATGTTTATGTAAGCTGATTAAATATGGTAGTGAAATTATAATCAATCTGACAAAAATGGTATGTTTTGTAATTTGAGTGAACAGGTAATTGATCCAAGGAAGCTGAAGTTTCTTTTTCAGAAGGAGCTGAGGAACAGTGATGTTAGCTCTCTGAGGAGAATGATACTCCCAAAGGTTTTGTTGAGAAAATGATTTATAATCATGTGGTTTAGAAATTTAATTATTTGAGATTACAACAATTGGGAACAATTGGGAGTGGGAGATTCGAATCCATAACTCGACACATATTTAATTATTTAATTAACCATAAATTATTGTTTTGATTGGTTAATTTAAAAAAAAATCAGAAAGCAGCTGAAACTCACCTCCCAGCTTTGGAGTGTAAAGAGGGGATCGTAATCACCATGGATGACTTGGATGGGGTGCATGTTTGGAACTTTAAATACAGGTTTGATTCTGTTTCATTATGATTTTGTTTTTGTTTTTTTTTTGTAAATACTTTTGTTCTTTTTAGCTTTGTTTCCATTTTTGAAGAAAAATAATATATATTTTTATAAATACACACAAAGACAATTTCAATTGCACTTTTCTTCCATTATTTCTCACTTTTTGAAATTTGAAAAGTGCTCTTAAACGTATTAATTAATCTCAATTTATGGAAATTGAAATGTTGGTCAATTGATGTTTAATTTTTTAGAATTTAAAATAGGTAATATTTTAATGCCAGTTTTTGTGTTAATTTTGCAGGTTTTGGCCAAATAACAACAGTAGAATGTATGTACTTGAAAATACTGGTATGCTCTCTTCAATGTTTACTTTTATTGCTAATTTTTTTAAGTTCTCTTTATTTAACAACTATTTTATTTAATTTTTATCTCCTTATTAAATGGCTTGCTTTAATTTCTAAGATCATTTTCCTTTCTAAAAATAATTATTATCAAACAAGGTTTAGTTTTTTTTTTTCCTAAGGTGAATTAAAAAATCATGATCTAACATAGAAGTATATTTGTTTTGTTGTCACATGATATTTTGTAAAAGAAATATAGATAAAAGTAGAAGACAAAAATAGTTATCAAACACGGACTTAATTTTTTTTTTTTTTTTTTTGATATGAGTGTCACAGGGGACTTTGTCAATGCCCATGGCTTACAACTGGGAGATTTCATCATGATTTACCAAGATTTTGAAGAACACAGCTATGTAAGCTTTATTTTCATAATTTCTAATAACCTTATTTGCTCCAACTCAATTAATGCATGAATTTCTCTTCTTTTTTTTTTCTTTTTTTCTTTTTTTAATTTTGTTTTCCTTATTATGTTTCACAGGTCATTCAAGCAAAAAAGGCTTCCGATCAAGAAATATTTTCGGACATTGCAAATAATGGTGTGATCAATGACGACATTGCCTTCCAAGACTATGATGCTAGCAAAGCTGCCGGCTCCTTATACGTGCCCAGTCCAACCATGGAGGATCCCGTGTCGTCATTCATCTACGACACCAGTTCTGCCTTCGACAACGATTCAGCCTTTGACTTTATGAGTGGCTCAATGACCAACTACTCGAGAATGGGAGGTCTCGAAGGCTTTGGATCGGTCGAGAACTTGTCCCTCGACGACTTCTACTAGGAGGATAGCTACATAGTAAAGAAGCTGCTGCTGCATGGTTTCACAACATTCTCAAATAGTTAGCTAGAAAATCCTTTGGAGGAGAAGGATTTTAAACTTTATATTTGTACTGTTTATTTTGGTACAATACTTTTTATTTTGATGCTAAAATGTGACCATGCAAGTTTGTATAATAAAAGAATGCCAAGCCCTTTAAGGTTGTTGGCTTGTATGTTATACCTTTAATTCCATCTTCTTTCGCAAAATGAAGTATTGTAATTCAAAATTTTGAAAGCAATTGTCTGACATGGAACTTTAGGAAAGTCGATATACAGAAAATTTGTTATGTATACCAACCTCTAAGACCCTCTATTAGAATTATAGCACATTTTTATTAAAAATTCGTTTATACCAAAATTCTTAGTGATTGAACTCAATTGAACTCAATCAATAACTTGTGGTTGAACTCAATCAGTTTGTTAAGTGATTGAGTTCGATTGAGTTTAATCACTCAGAATTTGGGTATATGTGCAATTATTTTCAATTTTGTGCTATAGATGCAATTTTTTAATCCATTTTTATTATACATCAAAAATTTCCAAATATATATACCTAAGTTGTGAACTCATAATTATTTAAAAATGTATGCATATTTTAATAAATCGGTCAATATGCATAACCTTAAAATTTAAAGTTAATTTCTAACTAAAATTGGTTTCATAAAAGTAATAAAAAAAAAGTACAATATATATAAAATACAAAAAAAAAAAAAAAAAAAAAAAAAAAACACTACCCATTTTTAAAATTTACGAAGAGAAAGATAATGAGTAATAATTTATAAGAAAAGTTAATAGTAAACATATCATGTTTAAAGCAATCTTGAAAATTGGTATTTAGTTTTTAAGGAAGAGTAGTCCATTTGTCTTTTAATTATTGGGGTGATTGGATCTTGGTGTTGATGAGAGCAGAGGAAGGGAAAAGAGTTGAGATTTCCCTTCATATTTGTTTTTAGTACATTAACTTCTCTCCAACTCTTCCTCAAGCTCTCATCCAATATCACATCAAATTTTTTATATAATCATGTCAAATATCAAATCAAACATTTTTTTAATTTTCAACCATATAATATACAATAAAATATCTTATATATAATCTTATTAAATGTCATATCAAATCTTTTTTAATTTTCAACTACACAATATTAAATAAAACATATTGAATATATTAATTAATACAAATATGCAAGGATTACATTAATAAAAATTAATATAAAATAAATAATTTTCCAACATCTTCCCTCCAAAACACCAATCCCCCAAATAAGTATTTTCATATCTCTAAATCCCTTTCTACTTCATCTCCCTCTTCCACTTCTTCTCCTCTTCCCTTTTCAACTCCAATATTCCAATCACCTCATAGGAGATATCCTCATCACCTTATCAATGTGATCAGATTCTCAACATGCTCCCTCAAGATGGTGGAGTGAAAATGGATTACACCAAACCAAATAATCAATCGCGCCGCCGACTCATTCAGATGAATCCATCAAACTTTAACATTTGAATATCAAGAAAATCCGTAAGAAATTAATTCCTAGCTAGGTAATGTCAAGGAAACTCCTAGAAAATTAATTTTTAGGTAAGTGGTCACCATAAATTGAATCCATCATCTTAAGCATTCGGGCCCTCTTTGGTTCTCGTTATAAATCCATCAAATTTGATTTATCTTTCAAATCTTCATTTTCTTAGCGCATGAAATTGTTTTTTAGTACAATAGAGAATGGTGGAATTAGATATCGAGATTGCTAATACATGAAGATGTCTAAAACAATTAATATTGTTGGCAGATCATGAAATTGTTTGTTCAACTAAAAAACAATCACGATTTTGGTAGCATCAAATAAAATTCAGTGCGTAATGCTCTAATATTTATTTTAAAAGTAAAACTTTTTTTTTTACACAATGTTTAAATAAAGCTTGATTTTAGTTTTTATCTAGTTTTAGTTATTTATTATTATTAATTTTTTTATATTTGTATTAAAAAACTGTAGAAATTAAAATGACACACTTCGTTAACATATTAAAATTTAAAATTAGGCCCGTCATCATTTTAGTGATGTAGTTAATAATTTTCTTTAATTTTATTTTCTATTTTTCAAGTAAAGAAGAACAATGAAATTAGGCTCAAATTGGATCACAGATTTGGCATTGGTCGCTTATTGAAATTCTAGATAATTGAAGTGTATAATTTTGAAGCATAGAGATTAAATAGAAACTATATACAAAATCTAGGGACTGTGTTTTTTTTAATAAAAATTTAAAATACACACTTTTATCTTCCCTTGAGCCTTCTTGCTTGCTCGACTTTCTAATAGACAATTTTTTGTGAATATTAAGGTTACTTTTGTTAAAAATCATGAAGTTGAAAGGAGAGTACGATGTGGTATTATGGTAATTAATTTCATAGCCTTGTTTTTCTAATTTAAAACGAGTGAAATTAGAACAACACAAAACCAAGAATATGAAGTGCTCATAAACTAACGAATAGATTACACAACATTCAAGAAAAAAAAAATCTAAACAAAAGTAAAGTAGTTTTTAGAACTAATTACAAAATAGAATAAATCGATATTGAGAAATAAGATTTCCTAACGAAATTTGATTTGGATAACAATTTAAAATAGCATATCACAATTATTTACTTGGAGTTTAAATCACAAAGAATATACCAATTTAAAGAATTAGTATACAAAAATTAAGATTTTCTTATAAATTAATGAAAAACAACCATCACTCCAAACTTAATTCTCCTATTAAAATAGCTTTTTTGATATTTCTAATTTGTTTATTAACTTTCATCATTAATAGATCATTTAAAATATATAATAGTCTTGCCAGTATGACTATTATCAGTCAGAACTCTCTCATATATTTAATAAATGTTTAGTCTTTTATATACTACAATACTATACTCATTTTGCATTTTAACATCATGATACTATACTCTTCATTTTCTACCAAAACATCTAAAAAAAATTCTTCTTTTATTTTTTTGACAAACAAAACAAAACATGAAATTTTGTCTTCTCTTTGGCATTGTTTCCACGTCGTGGATAGATCTATTTTATCGGTTATATGCTCTTCTTCCACTTCTATCCCACTCTTTTTGTTTCTTTGTTTAGCTAAATCTCAAACATTTTTGTATTGTTGGCGTTTTCTTGGCCAATTTGATCGGCAAAATTCACAAAATTTTGTTAACATTAATCTTCAATTTGAATCGCTAAAACTAATGTATCAAGTCCTATACGAAGGCTTAACGTCCTCACCATTGGAGTTTTTTTGTCAATAATTTAATCAAATATATTATAATTGTAAGTTTTTCTTTTTCCAATTTAAAAGTGCATTATTTCAAAATTTGGGTGAAGATTAAATTTCAACTATGTTTTTATTTTTTATTTTTACCCACTAAAGCTTATAACATGTGATTCTTCACCTATTGAATATGTTGATTATACTTGTTCCAATACTCACTTTCACTTGATTTTTGGAACTCAAGCACTATTGCACTAAAACCGGTCACTAAGAACTGCATTGAGAACAATAAATGGGCTAGAGATTGTCCCAAGGGATGACGTCGTAGTTGAAGGCTTGAGTTTGAAATTATATATGTTTCCTTCAAACTCTCAGATTCGAAATTCACCTGTATATTAATTTGGAGACTCGCTTAGGCATGCCTCACGTTTAGAGGAGCATAAAAGATTGTAATTATGCAAATGCTCGCTCGATAAATAACAGTAGTAACTTTCTAATTTGTGAGAGAGAGGTTGTATTCAATACTTCAATGTAAGAAATGTTATTTTTTTTCTTCTTTTAATTTGGGAAAATAGCTGTGTTATCTCTATGTTGTAGGGAAATGGTTAGTTATGGAGTCTTGCTGAATGTTGTTATTTGCTACTTATTAGTGCATTTGGTGATACATGTGACTATGTGAGTCTTGAGTTTCTATTTGCTACCTTTGTTTTTGGTTCTATGGAACTTGTTTATTTGATAAATCTTTACTAGGAAACAATGTACAGATGGTATATAGGACACATGTCAAAGATAAGAAGAGAAGGATATTCTAGAGGGGGGGATCACAAAAGATTCCTTGGTTGGTACTTTCAAAAAAGACACAAGTTTCTCAACCATTTTAAACTTTGGACTTTTCAGTCCTCAAAGCTGTCACTTGGTATAAAACTCAATTTGGAGGCTATATTTCATCATCTTTTTTTGTTGATGACAGCTTTTCAAAGCAGTCTTTTAAGGTGAATCCCCGTTTAGGCGGTGAATGGGGGAGTGGGTGGGGATGAAAAAATCCCCGCAACGTAAATGGGGACGGGGACGGGGAATGTATT
>JBBMEF010035085.1:0-15114 GCA_037832685.1 Sicyos baderoa | reverse complement strand
TATATATATTTATCTCTAAATTGAAATTGTATCAACTAAAACCACAAATTAATAATTGTATCAATTTAAATGTGGAGTTATCAATCTACATGAACACCATATTATATTTGAAAAACATTAATTCACACAAGTGCAAAGTTAACCTGTATTAGCTTCTCAAAAAAAAAAAAAGCATATTTTAAAGGTCGTACTCTAAATCATGTTCATAATTGTTTTAGTTAAACTTTTAATTTGTAAAAATTAATAAATTTTTACTTTATTTGTAGTATATAAATTGTTATAATTATTAGTTTCGAGGTAGTTTTGTTTTTATAGATATAACCCCTAAAGCTTAAAAGCATTGATTTTTTTTTTCCCAAATATTAATGCTTTTTTTTTTTGTAACATTGTACAATATTAAAAAAAAAAAAAAAAGCATTAATATCAATGCCTTTCTGATTTAATAGGTTTAAACCACTTTTTTGTTTGTAACATAGGACAATAAAACAAGTGTATGTCGTTTTTACATGTTCGGATTAATTTTCATGTTTATTACCCCATTAACGTCATAATGATGTATAAGATTATTCGAGAAGCTATTATTTCAAAAAGGATTATTTAAAAAAAAAAACCTTCTCAATATTTAAAAATTAATAGAAAAAGATTGCACATTATTATTTGTTCGATGCCTAATTTATAAACCCTTCTTAATTATATATATAATTAAAAAAACCTTTGGAACTCACAACTATTTTTACATAACAATTTTTTTATTTTTTTATCTGTGATTGTTCAGGCAAGCTTTCGCACCTGACCCTACAATATTTGAATGACAATAAAATATGGAATAATTTGAAATTAAATCATAGGTAGGTGGCCACCATGAAATTTGAACCCCATCACCTTATGCACCCTAACACCCTCTTTAACCAATTAAATTACCCCATAATTTTACCAACAATATTTAGTTGTCAAGAAAACTTTTAAAAAATAATTTTAAATATATAGTGGCCAACCTTTTTTAAGTGCCCTCCAATTATTGTATCAAGTAACTTTTTTTCCAACCTAATTCTTAGAGCTAAAGTTTTGAAGGGAGCTAGATTACATTTTGCTTTTGCTATTTAATATCTAAACTTACAAACAGTTTAGCTCCTTACAAGAAAATGGTTATATGGATCTTAAATTTTCAAAATGTTTAATTAATTCTTAAAACTTTAAAAGTAATTATTTGGGTTTTTGTAATTGTCTTCTACAACCCAAAGACCATCCACTCAATATATGTCATAGTCAACTTATGTAATTCTATTATCATGCCCATGTTAGTTTATCACTACTTGAACCACTAATATAAAAGTTGAGTTCCTTGTTAACTAAGCAACAAGAAATTAACAATGAGAACAAAATATTCATTTGAAAAAAATATCATATAATATGGTCAAATATGAGTTATTTCAATTAAAGAATGATTGAATAAATCTAATTAGGTCCCAAAAGCTTCTAGATTTACCCAACCTAGAATAATGAATTGAAGCTTATTTCTTCATGGAAACTTACCCAACCTAACCCCCAACAATGGGCCCTAGCTAAAAAGGCAATATTTTTTCTCCACATACCATAATCATCTGTAATGTGAAAAAGAACAATAAATATAATGTTAATATTTCTTAATCATATCTTCTTTTTGAGCTAGGAGCAACAGTCTTTCAACCCATGATAGTTACTTTAAACAAACTGATCATGACCAGTAGAGTTCATAGACATCCAAATACTCAGGAAGATAATTATGTTAAATCAGTTATCCGTAACCAAAAGAGGATTTTTGATGTATAACAAAAATCGTAACAAAATAAGATAGAAGATAAGACGAGAGAAGATATTTATCCTTGAACCAAAAAACACAATTCTAAAAATTGATCGAAAGATAATAAGGTTTTCCTTTCGTCCCAAAAAGAAAACTCGAACGAAAGAAAGCCACGGAATCTTCCTTGTTCGGTTGAATGGATGTCCCTTCAAGATCGCATCGAGAAAAGTTGATTCGTCATTAGGGGATGCTAATGACTATTCAAAAGCTTTAAAATAATCTATTAGAATGGAGCTGAAAAAGGACAATAGATGAAAGATTGATGATACTCATCATAGGCTTGACATATAACACACCAAGATGGTGAGATGACAAGACAAGGCAAGGCAATCTTTGTTGCATTCTTTCCAATGCCATATTCCTTTGCCTGTAAATTACCATTTTCAAGGCCACCTATAAAACCCTCCCCAAAGTGTTAGGATTGAATCCCAATAATTGCTAGAAATAGCACACAAATGTTTTCTGTTTATAGCCTCTAACTAACAAACCTGTTTTCATAGCTTCTCTCGACGACAATCTTGACCGAGATAGTCAACAGGAAATGACAAGAGAATAGGCAAAATCTAAAAGCTTTTATCTCCGTGTTTTCTCGGTGGCTGCCGATACTCGAAAAGAGAGGAAGAAAAAAAAACCCGGTGAAAGCCCGTTTTCGCTGGATTTTTTTGCAATATCACCATGCTCACTAGATTCTTGTCTTTCCCAGTGTCGGTCTCGAAGATCGCCACCGGAAAGCACACAGAGAGAGAGAAGCTTATGAATTTTGCTATTTTTTTGTCATTTCCCATGGCAATCCTGGATTCCTGGCCGAGACTGTCACCTAGAAGGCTAGAAGTACTATGAAAACAAGTGTCTTAAAAGAGGACCAGGGGTGTAAACATAATAACATTCTATGCTATTTCTAACAGGTACACATGGAATCTCTGCCTCCACATGTTGTAGGAAAAAGTAAATAAATCATAATTACAATTACCCCAGGGGATCCTGAACCATGAAATCCAAGAATGGAATTTGAATATTAAACCTCAAAATCCAAACCTGATGCATAGTTATGCAGATTTCTCCACACGGTTATGCCTGATGTAAAGTAAACACAAATGTAATGAATACATTACTATAAAACATTTATCAACAGAATGTATCTTGAAACCATCATGGGCAGCCTTGTCGTCAAAAATGCCTTTAACAAAACGATTCTAGGTTCAATCTATGGTAGCCATCTAGGAATTTATTACCTATGAATTTTCTTGACATCCAAATATTATAGAGAATTTCCTTGACATCCAAATATAGTAGGATTAGACGGTATATCTCGTGAGGTGCACATGAGTTAACCCAAACAATCACGGATATAAAAAGAACATAATGAATATTGAGGAACAGATTTTCTTTCAGCCAAATATTACTTGACTGGATGGCATATGGGCGTACACAGAAAACATGCAGTTTTGGACTCTTTGTACCACTGTTTAAAGCATAGTAATTGATCATATTATTTGTAATGCCCGAGAATTATAAAGTTGATATGTCTGCTATATATATATATGTATGTATCAGCACACTCGAAACATCAATTATTCCCACAAAACTATCACCGTAATGCTTATCAACTGTGGATAACCAACAACTGCTAGACCCTACAATACTTTGGATTAATTCTTTTTTGAAACAAGGTAACCACGCCCGTCCCTAGGCCAGGCACCGGAGACATCGAAGGAATATGTCACAAGTGAGTTTCGAACCTGAGACCTTGAAGGGAGCATACCTTCGAAGCCCAAGCCTCCAACCACTCTACCACCCCTTGGGGACACAATACTTTGATCAATACTGATAAGATACTCATTCCCTTATGTAGAACGTCACAACAACTTGAATTCATAATCTTGAGGCATTAGAATCTACAATGCACCAGCCCACTATAATACATGGAAACCTTCACAAGCCCAATTCTAGTTCATAGAGATATCAAAGATTGTCTAATGCAACCACTTTGGAAGTGAGGATTTGAACCTCTAACTTCAATGGATAAGTAGATGTCTTAACCGCTAACCTATAACTATAAGCACATAATGATCTTCATTTACTAAGGCCTTGTTTTTTTTTTGAAATATGGTAACCACGCCCGTCCCTAGGCCAGGCACCGGAGACATCGAAGGAGTATGTCACATGTGAGTTTCGAACCTGAGACCTTGAAGGGAGCATACCTTCAAAGCCCAAGCCTTCAACCACTCTGCCACCCCTTGGGGACTACTAAGGCCTTGTTTGATAACCATTTGGTTTTTTTGTTTTTGGTTTTTGAAATGCAAGCCTATTCTTACTCAAATTTCATACAATGTGTTTCACCTTTCCTATAATATATCCATCTTTCCTCAAGAAAGTATGTAAATGCTAACCAACTTTAAAAAACAAAACAAGCTTTTGGAAACTACTTTTTTTTTTTTTGTTTCCAAATTTTGGTTCGGTTTCTACAAATATAGGTGAGAGGTAGATTTTCAAGTAAGAAAAAACATATAGTAAGGTAGTTGTTATAGACTTAAATTTCAAAAAACAAAAACAAAAAACCAAATGGTTATCAAACGGGGCCTAAACATCCCAACGGGCAAATGCGATCAAAATTTAAGAATAGGACATCTTAATCTACAACTTATCCCTTTAAGTTAAAGGAATTTGAGAATCCATACCCTACAAGGCTTTGACCACAAGACAACTCATCTACTGATCTCCTATCCCCACCACCACAAGACTTTGAGAATCCATACCCTACAAGCCATCTAACAAATGATCTATTTTAGTTACTAGAGCACTGATTCCATGATTCAATAATTATTGTCGAAGGCAGCTTCAACAATCCTCATGCATGTTTATAGAAAGAACATTTTCATGAAAAATAAAAGAAACTAAGTTTCAGCCAGAGTAGCAACTTGTATGACCTAGTAACCAGAAGGTTACGGGGTTCGAATCCCGCTACCCCCGTATTGTTGTTGAATTCAAAAGGAGTGCAGAACATAAGTATAATCAGTATTCTCCACTGGAAACTCAGTTGAAAGATTCAGACAACCATAAAACTTCAGAAAAAGTTTAGAACTTTAGATATATAACACACCACCCTAATGAATCTACTAAACCACAAAACGACTAACAAAAATGAATCTTACTCATCTCAGCTCTTCAAACCAGCTCCCTCATTCTCTACTTTCTGAGCAAAAAGCTTCGATGCAAACAAGTTTTCATCAAAGTACTCTTTGAAAGGATGGTCCTTTGGAACAAGACTCCTAAATTTCTCAAATTGTTTCTCAGCTTCACCACTCTTCTTCAAGAGAGTATATATAATCCCTTGACACAAATATGGCCTAAAATCCCTTGGCTCCTCCTTCACAAGTTCTTGATAAGCTTTCAATGCTTCAAAATAGCTCCCTTCCATAACCTTAATTTGAGCAACCAAGAGCTTGAAATCCCTAATATCCAAATTGCTATCCAATTTCTTACAATTCTCCATTGCCTCTTCGATCCTTTTCGCGACGCCCTTCAATGAATTATCATTCGATTGCTCAGCCAGCATTGCAAGGCCATGGTAGGCCTCGACGCGAAATGGGTCTTCGGCTAAAATCTCCTCGAAATCGTTTTTCGCCAATTCAAAAGCCCCCATATGGCTATGTAAATTGGCTCTCAGCAACAACAACTCACGGTCATTAGGCTCAGTTTCAATTAAACGATTTAGGGTTTCAATTGCTTCAGAAAGCTTACCTTCTTTTACATTCTCCTCGACGAGAGACCGTAGGGCTTCGGCACCATTCGAATCATCCACAACGCTCGCATTTTCCTCACACGGCGTCGACTCTTCGGTATACTCCGTCGTCGCCGGCGGCGCCGGAACAGCAACGGCAACGGCGCGGCGACAGTCGAAACGAAGAACGAAGAATGCAGCAGCGGCGACGGAGATGCAAGAGGTTTTGATGAATCCAGAGAGAAGACCGCCATTCGTGGTCTCGGAAATTGAGGGTTTAGCGCTTCGAAGGGTTTCGTCGGAGGCTTTGACAGAGAGTGACCGGAAATACGGCGGAGAACGGAGCCGATACGGCGGCGGAGACTGGAAAGAGAGAGAAGAAATGGGGTTCGAGAACGGCGGAAGACGGTGGGTGAAGGATCGAAGCTGTTGAGGGTGAAATGTTGTAAGAGACTCCATTGTTGTTATCTTTGCTTAGCTTTGTGAAGAACCAGAGGTTTTAGAAGCCAAGGTTTAGCACTCTACCAAAAGGCCCAAATCCTAATTCTTATTCTCAATTTGGGCTTTGAGCCCATACCAAAATTTCATCAAAAGGTCCAAAAATAAGTTAGTTCGAACAACCATTCGATTGTCCGCTTGTAGCGATAGTGTTATGAAAACGGAATCAATAATTATAGAAAATAGTAAAGAACATGAGATAAAACACGATGATTTTATGTGGTTCACTAATTAATAATGTGTTAGCTACGTTTATAAACATAAGTAATTTTATTAAAGAAAGATATAAATACAGGGTTATGATTTTAAAAAAGTTTATATAAAACATTATATTAAAATTATATGTGTATACAGAGGATAAGAACGTAGTCAATGCAACTTAATAGCTCATAAGTACTTATAATTGCAATAATATATCATTAGAGTTTTAATTGAGTCATTCATTAAGAAAAAGAGCAAGGAGGAAGAAGTGAATTAGAAGGGGGTTTGTTTTTTTTTTTTTTTTTTTTTTGTTGAACTAAGAAGGTGGTTTGCTAAGAAGAGATTAAGTTGTGTATGCGTAAGGACAAAATAATTTATTTTCAAAAAAAAAAAGGAAAATATAATTTAGATAGTGGGAAATAGATAGTTTATTAAATTTATTGTGGACAAGGGCAGAGAGCCAAAAAAAAATGAAAATGTCAAAAACTTAGGCCTCGTTTGATAACCATTTGGTTTTTTGTTTTTTGTTTTTCAAATTTAAGCCTATTCTTTCTTAATTTTTCTACAATGTGGTCCATATTTCCTACTATTTATTTATTTTTCTTTAAGAAAGTAGGAGAATACTAACCAACTTTTAAAAACAAAAATAAACTTTGAGAAACTACTTTTTTTTGTTTTTAAAAGTTGGTTAGTCTTCCCCTACTTTCTTAAGGAATGATGTATACATGATAGAAAGCATGAAATAAATTGTAGGAAATTTGAGAGAAAATAGGCTTAAATTTGAAAAACAAAAAATAATAAACCAAATGGTTATCAAACGGGGTCTTAGTATTTAATTTTACTTTTCTACCCTAATGGATTTCTAAAATTTCAATCTAAATTTAATAAGTTCTCTTAAACTTTGAAGACATCAAGAAGGGAGAAAAAAAAAAAAAAAAAAAAAAAAAAAAAAAAAAAAAAAAAAAAAACTATAAATATCTAATTGTATCCTATTTTTTGAAAAATAGAAAATATCAACCTCATTAAGAGCTGGAAAGCGGTGGTACAAAGAAGGTAAGTTATATATAAAGGAAAAAAATAAAATTATAAAATGGATTGATGACGTGATTAGTTATTTGATTTGATGTTAATACACTCGAAAAAATGAAATTAAGCAAAATAAGCCATGAATATGATTTGGAACATCGATGGTTAAGGTTTTGGAGGGAATGTGATTGTAACATCTTTATAGATTTTTTCTACCCATATAAAAATGATTGGTGATGTATTGACTTGATTAATTAATTGTAATTTTATTTAACTCTATGGTTAAAGGTTTGATCTTTGAAAAAAAAATGATATTTAACTCTCATCTTATTCTAGAGCAGTACTCGAAATGTATTCATACAGTTGTCTTTTTTTTTTTTTTTTTTTTTTTTTGAAATAAATGTTAAAAAAGTACATCCATGTTATATATAAGTAGCTTCTTATCATTTTTCCATTATTTATCTTTACATTATTAAAAAAAATTGAATGATAAGTTTTAACTATTTATAAATGTGATTTTGAGATAAGATTATTATATATATATATATATATATATAATAATAATAATAATAATAATTAGAGGTAGGATACCTCAAATCTACTGTCACTTGAATGATAGGTTTATAAGATGTTATTCACGCTCTACTTTTTTTAATGAAAATATATGAATTGGTAATATAAGGATTAAGTAAATTTCAGCGGAATGTCATGGATTCGAATCCCTTTACCTCCAATCGTTATAAGTGTATAATTGATCTGATAACATTTCTCTATGATTTCTTAATTATGGGTCTAGTTGCTCGGTTAAAATATATAATTGAGTTTATATTTTTATATTAAAATTTTCTGTTTGTATATTTTTGGTGCATATATTGTATTATAATATTATGAAAATACATTATATAAATTCTTTTAAAATATTAAATATTTGTATTCTTATCTTTTTAATAAAACAATTTATTTTTCAGACACGTGAAGTTTGTGTTTTTTGTCTCCCACTTTTTTTTTTTTTCTATTAACTTGTGATGGTTGTTTTGATTTCTCATAATCATTAATAAATCTTACTGGTAAGTAATAAATAAATAAGAAGATAAAAAAGGTACCTGCTTTATTTAATTACATAAGAAGAAAAAGAAAAAAAAAATCATTTTAATTATAAACTACCACCTCCCGACAACGCCTAATCATCAAGCGACAGCAACACATGACTTTTTCAAAACAAAAAAGTTGCCAGCACGACGCCACGTGTCAACCAACGAGCCAACTCAACAATATCTAAAAATATCTTCTCACGCCCCGTAGGACGCCGCCACTTGCGCCGTTCTATCCTTCCAACGACGTCGTATTACCCTAATCCAGCAAGCTCAAATCCGACATGTCGGGCGAATTCTCCTCCGATGTCGTCGGAGTATCGTCGTGTCGTTTCTTCTCATACGCTTCGAAGAACTCCTTGTTCTCCTTCGCTAGTTCATTCCACACTGCATAACGTTTTGCAAAATCCTCAACAATTTTTTTAAATTAAAATATAATAATAACAATAGTCGAAGTCCGTGCAGGTCATGTGAACGAACCGGTGGAAGTGATGACCGGTTCGATATTTGCACGTTTGGATAGAGCTTCCATGCACTCTTCTTTTGACATGTTGAAAATTATGCATTTTTCTATCAGGTGGTGCACCTACACAATGTAATGTAGTCAAAGAGTTAAACAATAATTTAGTTTTGATAAACTTTAAAAAAAAATTACTAATGCATTTTTTAATTGCTTTTTGTTCTTGCATGTATTTAATTTGATAATGATTATGAATGATTTGATATAATTGATGTCGGTTGAGCTATTACTCTATTGAAATTCTTATCGATTTCTTCGACATTTAAATATGGTAAATTTTATGTGAAAAAAAAAGAAAGAATTAAATAGAGAAAAAATACCATGTGGATGTATGAAGCAGAGGGGTCGTCGTCCATGGGGGCTGTTTGGATGGAGAGAAAATGGAAGAGAAAAAGAGAGATAAAATGTTGGGAGGTGGGAAAGTTGAGGATGGATTGTGATTTTATATATAATAATAATAAGAAGAAATGGAATTTAATTTAAAAGAAAAAAAGAAGGAAAAAAAGTAAAAAAAAAAAAAAGAGAGATATGGGGTGGGGCCCAGTGCCCACGTGGGAGGAAGGCGATGATTGGTGAAGAGAGGATTAGAGGAGATTACCCAGAATCTCACATCGTTTTTATCGCTTACGTGGCTACAGTATTCAACCTCCACGGGACACGTGGCGCCCTATCTGTCCCACGTGGATCCCGCATGCCTTTTGGGACCCGATTGGCTCGGCCTTGCGGTGCCGTTCAGACTGCCACCTCTGCAAACAGTCCGATCCCGACGATCTTCGCCGTTCTTTCCACGTCGGATCACGGATCCCGACTGTTTAATAGAAGTGGAAGTAATTTACATATTATTTTTTTCTTTAAAATTTTTGTTGTCAAAAATGATAAATTATAACATTATTTTTTATATGGTAAAATATTTTAATTTTATTATTTTTCAACAATTTCAATCTCTCATCCAAAGGCTCACTGTTTTATTATTTGGTTATAAATCAATTAAACACCAACGTCATGAGTTTGAACCAAGTTAGTATTTATAATCCCTTCCTCTTAATTTGTATTAAAAAAAAATAAACAATATCAATCTCTTCAATTAATTTAACTAGAATGGAATCATTGTTTCTAAAAAAAAAAAAAACTAGAATGGAATCATTTAGGCCCAGTTTGATAACCATTTGATTTTTTGTTTTGGGTTTTTCAAATTTAAGCCTATTTTCTCTCAATTTTCCTACCATTTGTTTCATCATTTCTACCATGTATACATCTTTTCTTAAGAAAGTATGGGAAGACCAACCAACTTTAAAAAAAAAAAAAAAAAAAAAGTAGCTTCCCAAAGTTTGTTATTGTTTTAAAAAGTTGGTTAGTATTCTACTACTTTCTTAAAGAAAGATGGATAAATGGTAGAAATGATGGAGCACATTGTAAGAAATTTGAGAGTGAATAGGCTTAAATTTGAAAAATCCAAAAACAAGAAACCAAATAGTTATCAAACGGGGCCTTAATTTTGTGACAATCGGAAAATAATTTTTGTTATAGTTTAAAATTTTCAAATATTTTATACTAAAAAAAAAAATTCAAAATATTTGACATTTACATTTCTTTTTTTTCCCTTTTTTTAATTATTCTTGTAAAAAAATTTTAAACATACTCATATTTATATTGGAGAATATATTTTTGGTTTACAAATATATAAATGTAATAAAAAAATTTATATTTGCCTGTTTATCGGATGGTATATAATTTTTTTTTTTTAACTGTGTTATGATTGTATAAATTTTTAATTACGAAATTAAGAATTTAAATAATATGAATACTCTTTTAAAAATTTAGGATTGTTTAAAATTAAATAACATATTTGAATAATGTTTTAATGCAAAAAAAAAATAGTTGAAGATATTTTCCTAGTGGGCCTAACTCTCAAAAATATCTTTTGATATTTATTATAACTTTTTCCCACTTCATTTTTTAATTGAAGATAAAATAATTTAAACCCCTAACTTCTTATCCATGGTATATGTCTAATAGAATTTTTTCTCAAAAAAAAAAAAAAAAAAAAAAAACTATTAGAAACAAAATACTAATAATTTTAGATGGCTAAAATTTATATCCGATGGCTATGTTTCGAAATCAATGCTTTTATTTATGATATCGTCAATAATCTTATGTTTTGATATAATAAAATGTCAATATTTCGGATTGAGAAGGCTAACATTTTTTTTACAGTAAAATGTAGGTACTTTATCTCATTATCAAATTGATTTAAAGATAAAATTTCATAATAATATTTAATAGTTTCCAAAGAGTTATTTCAAAAAGAAAAAAAAGTTAAGAATGAATTTAATTTTAAAATATAAAAATTATATAGTTCTTTCGTTTAAAAATGTAGAGACTAAAAAATATACGTTTCATTTCGTTAGAATGACAATTTAAAGTAGAAAACACTTTTGGGTATTTGTTTGCTAACTTTGAGATTTTTTTTTTCCTTTTTGGATATTCATTGACTATTTGGGAGCATACTTTAACTAATGTTATCATACATATCGAATGACCCTATAACATTTGGATGCCAAAAAAAATGTAAGAAATTAATTCCTACGTATGTGGCAAATTGAACTCATCACCTAATTACCACGATTCAATTGATCAAAGGGGGCATTGAAGTGCATAAAGTGATGAGTTCATATCTCATGGTTCTTATGACATGTTTAAACTTTAAACTATCAATTTTTTTATTTATATCATATCACATTTAAGTTTTTATTTATAAATAAGTTTTTATTTATACTATCAAATGTTGAGGATCAAACTCATAACTCTGATGGTGAATACTAGATAATGAAATTAACATCTCACAATTTATTATCATCTACATATTATAATTATTTGAGAAATTTGTAGATTATGTGCACTATCTATCTATCTATCTATCTATCTATTATTATTATTATTATTATTATTATTTAAATAAAATCAATGGTATATATATAGGAAAAACCCTACACAACCGAAAGATTCCAAAAAAAAAAAAAAAGAAGAAGAAAGTGAATTTAAGGGTTTTTTTTTTTGATTATTTGAAGGTCCCAGTTAAGAACAAATAACACTAATGTCTTATATTTCCCTAGCCACACAATTATTTTTTACAGAAAAATAATCAAAATATCCAATTGTCTTCGGATTTCACCTAGAGATGTCTATTTTCCCCACCCTGCCTCGGCCCTGTGAGAACCCGCCACGAACAGGACGGTGAATCCCCGATTAAGCGCGAAAATGGAAAGTGAGCGGGGCGAATTTTTTCCCCAGTGACTAAACGGGGACGGAGAATATGATCACCGTCCCCATCCCCACCCCGCCCCGAATATGTTTTTTTTATTTTATATTAAATTAGTATATGTTCTTTTTTTTGAAAATTTATTAAATTAGTGTATATTTTTTTTTTTGAAAAAAAGTATATATTTATATATACTAACAGTTTCATTTTTCTTTTTTTTTTTGAAAGCACAGTCACTTTGTCATTAATTTTTTTTTTTTTGATTTTACACATTGTTGAAAGAAGTAATTTTGAAAAAAAAATTATTTTAATTTTGGAAGTTGTTGAAAATTTATTTTTTAAAGTTGTAAATTGATATTATATTTATAGAATTCTTATAAAAAAATATTTTGAATAAAGGTAGAACAAGATATAAAAGAAGAAAAAAAAAGTGAAAAAAATATAATTTATGAAAAAAATTGAACCATCACCGCAATAAAAAACGGTGAATTTCGCGGGATGCCAGTTGAGCTATTATTTTTTTCAATATATATTTGAAAAAAAAAATTATTTTGATTTTGGAAGTTGTTGAAAATTTATTTTTTAAAGTTGTAAATTGATATTATATTTATAGAATTCTTACAAAAAAATATTTTGAATAAAGGTAGAACAAGATATAAAAGAAAAAAAAAATAAAAAGTGAAAAAAATACAATTTATGAAAAAAATTGAACCATCCCGCAATAAAAAATGGTGAATTTCGCGGGATGCCAGTTGAGCTATTATTTTTTTCAATATATATATATATATATATTCAGTTCATTTTACAATAATCATTTAGTCCTAATTTATATTTTAATTGCTTGACATTTGTAATTTTATTTTTTAATATCATAAACCAAGACAAGCCTACAAGTTTCGTTTTCTTTCTTAAATTTTAAATATGATGCGAGTAAACTATCATGGAGTAATTAGTCAAAAAGGATTTTGTGGTGCATAAAATTGTAACGACCCGACTTGCTAAAATACTCTAATGGGGTGTTACGGGCGCATGCACTTTAAAATGTTCGAAATAAATTTACTGAAGACATGCGATTACCAACAAAACCTTATAAAATCATGAAAACATAATTGAAGTTCGAAAAACGTATAAAAAGTGGTTAGGGATACCGATAGTTCAAAACAAATACAGTTTAAGAGAGTTTAAAACATAAAGTTCGACACTAAAAATAATGCAGAAGGAAAAATGTCGACACCGTGTCCATGATCGATGCAGCTCCCAGCCTAGCCACCTCGAAATGGGTCCGTACCTGGAATGTAAGGGGTGAGTATATCGAAATATACCCAGTAAGGAGGCCCACTATGGGGTTAAGCATGCAAACAGAAACAAGTTAGAAAATACAACAAATGAAGCTAAGTGCCTCGCACAAGCGTGCCCGACCCATGGGCCGGTCACGAGCAGGCAATGCCAAGCGACGACGTGTAAGCCGTGAGCAAAAGTATAGAATCATCTGATTGTTGTCAGGAAGGGACCACGAGTGAGGGAAACGGTTTCCCTAAACCTCGGGTCGGGACACGTCTCAAAACCGTGTCCACAGAGACATACACAAATGTCTCGGGGTAGCATGGCCTCTACCAGGGACCCGCTGAGATGTATTGTGGAGACATACACAAATGTCTCGGGGTAGCCTGACTGCTGCCAGGGACCCGCTCAGCTGTGTTGCGGAGACATACACGAAGGTCTCGAGGAAGCCTGGCCAATACAATTGAGGTGCGCCCGTACAATTTCCCTAAATTATTGTCTCTAATCTTTCTATAAAAAATTATACAAACAAGTTTTAAATTGTAATTTTTCCATTAAAATTTACATTAAAAAAAATGGGGAAGTGACCACCTACTATAATAATTGAGGTGCGCGAGTAACTCTATGCAATAGTTTTGCTAAGTTGGATTCCACTTATAGTTTTTTTAAGGGAAATTTCCAGGAATGTGCACTTTTTGGAAACTAATTGCAGATTTGTCCACATCTGATTTTATTTGCAAAAGTATTTTCCTTATTTTTTTTTAAAAAACGAAATTCAACGTAGAAATACCATTTTGCCCTTCTTTATAAACTTATAATTTCTAAATATTTCCCCTTCCTCCCAGCTTTCCCCTTTCTCCCAGCGACTTCTCCCGCGATTTCCTTCTCCCATCGATTTCTTCTCCGATCGAGTTCTTTCTTCTTCGATTTCTTCTCCAGCGACTTCTCCGGCCATTCTCCCATCGATTTCTCCCGCGTCTTCCAGCTTTCCCCTTCCCCTGTTCCGGCGACAGAACAAGGAAGGAAGTCGATCTGTGCAAATTTCCGATTTCTCTCCTTCCTAATTTCCGGCGAGCGAACGTCCACCGATCTGTGCAAAGGAACAATCAGGTACTTATATGAACGTCCACAGATTCTTTAAACCTAGCTTCTGTAATCGCTTAAACCTAGCTACTGTAATAGCTTATGTTGTTCATTCAAAATTTTGTTTACTTAGATTCAAAATTCTATTTGGTTCTTTCAAACAGTATAGGATAAGAAGTGATGATTTAGAAGCTAAATTTATGTTATTTGCATCAATATATCTGTTCTTCTTTGTTTGCATCAGTATAAGAAGTGATGATTTTCTGAAAACAGTATGAGAAGTGTAATGCATTAAGGTTCTGAAGTTTTTGAAAACTGTATGAGAAGTCTACTGCATGAAGTTTCTGAAATTTTTGAAAACACTATTTAGTTTCCAATACAGTATTTATATCCTTATACTCTGAAATCAATTGAAGTTTCTGAAGTTTTATATCCTTGTACAATATAAGTTTCTGAAGTTTCTGAACTCTACCGCATGTATAAGTATTTATATCCTTATACAGTATTTTAGTTTTGAAAACTGCATGAGAACTCTACTGCATGAAGTTTCTGAACTCTACTCTGAAATCATTTGATTGTCTAATTGTGTAGTTG
>JBBMEF010035044.1:0-15124 GCA_037832685.1 Sicyos baderoa | reverse complement strand
CAACGAACCCTTGCCGACGAAAGGTTCTGCAAAAGAACAACAGACGTCATAAGCGAGCCGTTCGCTGGAGCAAATACTGCGACCAATCGACGTTAGTCACGAGACAGTGGTTTCGTTGCAGCGAACTAGGCTAGCGAGCGAGAACGGAACAATGGTTTCGCTGCAGTAAAGAACGTATGCTCCTAGAGCTGTAGATCACCAACAAGCTAACAATACCTAGCAAATAATAACAATAGTAAATAAATATCTAATCTAACTAATCGAGCAAGAAAGAGTACGGGCAGAACGTGCGTTACCGAGCGATCGAGGACGCATGGGACAAGGCAGAGCTGACAAGGCGTGTGCTGAGCGAAGACGAAGGTGTGTGCTGCTGGCGGGATGAGGCGCTGATGTTGCAAGGTGGTGCTGCTGCATGTTCGATGGAACTGACCGAGACGTTCGCTTGAGCGAACGCACGCCGGGAACGTGCTGCGTAGATGCTGACGGACAGGTGCTGAATAACGGGCGCTTGATGTTGGGTGCTAGTTTGCTGCTGCGAACGGTGAGCGAAGCAAGACTGCTGATGCGAGGGCATCTGTGCGAGCGTCGACGGATAGGGCAACGCGGGCGGCTGCGCTGAGCGTCACAAGCGACGGGGCGACACTTCGCTTCGGCGAAAGCTTTGGCTGCAGATCGACGAAGGCGTGTGTCTGACGGTGATTGAGCGGCTTGGTAAGGTTGCAGAGTTCGTTGGGGAGAGACAAAGTTCGCTGGAGCGAACGGACGCAGAAATAGATCTGGAAAACACAATTCTCGACTCTGAAAACAGCACCTTTCAGACCCGAAATGGAACGAAACTTCAAGAACGAATACCCAAACATCCTGGAACGATTCCACCACGAAAACCCATTCAAAACACAACTAAAATAATCCAATAAAGGGAGGAGAAGAAGATCGAACCTACCAAAGAAAGCTTCGAGATGTGAGCGACGGGATGAGCAAAGAACGACTAAGAACATTCCAGACAGCAGCTTGATCGATCTCGATTACCCACAACAAACCAAATACAAACAGCCAACGATTAACAAACACACCACGACGAAAACCACAAAGAAGATGAAGAAGAAAGAATCGATCTTACCTTGGGAACCATGGGGATTTGCGTTGGAGAGGGTGAGAGCTTGAGAGGAAAACAAATCTCAACGACGGCCACAACACACAAATTAGAGAATAAGATGAAACCCTACATAAAATCCTTCCACTTTTCCTTTTCTTTTTAATGAACTTAAATCCATTTAAAATACAACTCAAGAGACCATGGTTCAAATCCTATCTTTGACATTCTTTTAAAAACACAAGCTTCCCAACACTTAGCTCCTCTCAAAGGTCAAGGATTTGAAACCCAACGACGGCAACAAATAACTCTTGCTTTCATCAATTAAAATTCAATGCTCCAAAACCTCCAAAACACAACTCCTTACTTTTAAATCCATAAATCTCGAACGAACTCCACGACATAGATTTATCAATAAATAATATGTCAATAACCAAGAATAAAATCTAACTAATAAATCCAATTCTGAATTCCCTTCAAGGACCAAATAACAGGAATAATGGCCAAACTAACCTTGAACGTCTTTCTGAAAATACGGGACGTTACAGCCCGTGACCTTCGTTTTCGCCATCATTGAACCAAGTCGAGCCTTTGATCTTGACGCGAACTGCCAGCCGTGAACAGTAGTCTCGCTACAGCAAGCTCGAGCCCTAGCCGATCTGTTCCGCATGCCTGTTGACAGTCCCGCGACTGCCCAACGCCTTCGATCGCACACATTCGTCCGCATTCTGCCGCTCGCAGCGCCATGTCGCCTGCTTTCTGCTGCACCAGCAGCCGCGACCAAGCAGTCTCATCAGCCGCGACACGCTCTCAATGCACGCGACCAGCTTCTGCCGCAGAGCAGCCCAGCGACACGCCTTGCCCCGTATCATCGCCCCTACAGTCGTGCTGCAGGCGCCAGCAGCAGCTGGCGTACAGCCATTTAGCGACGTTTGCGTCCGCCTTCGCCCGAGTTTCGTCGCAGCGACATTAGCCCTTGCAGCAGCAGCGTAAGGTCTTCGTAGCAGCAGCCTTGTCGACATGCTCTGCTAGACAGCCTTATGTCCTTCTTGTTTGGGTAACGCCTTTGTCGTTTCGACTGCCTAATTATTAGTTTTAGGGGCTGTTCTAAATAGATTAGTTATTAATTAATATTTGTATAATTTACTTGCTAGGTTCTTTCGTGTTTGCTGATCTGTAGCTCTAGGAGCAACTATTTTATTTTTTTAGCTTGTCTGCCAGTCCAGGTAAGGATTTCTTACTGAGGTTGTGTGGACCCTGCAACTTGGTAGCAATACTTGTTTTTTTGTGATTAATTTACTGGATGCATGTTAGTGGATAGGTTGGAATTCTTGAAATTTTGTCTAGCATGTTCCTTGTTGTCTTTCACTTGCTAGATGCATGCTTGGTTGCTCTGTTCAGCATGTCTTATCTGTTTATCGTTGTAGTGCCATGCTAGGATGTGTTTCTGAATGTCTGCTTGGTTAAACTTTTCCGAATGAATTCCTTAGCATAGCTTTGTGTAGGGGTGTCTTCATCTATAGGCTGAGAGTGGCATAACGAATCTTGCCCCACAAGCAGGGATGCGCGAGAACGTATACTTCGTCCCTGACTGCCAGCACGGTTTAGCTAACCCTGCAAGTGACACAGCCTAGTCTGCAATACTTAGGCGAGAGTGGCACGACGTATAGTATCCTTGGACACATTTGGTATAAGTCCCCGATGGGCAACCTAGTGTTCAGTGTAAGTCCCCGATGGGCATCCTTAGCAGTAGGAATAAGACCCCGACGGGTATCCTTGGGGTTGTTGCTGTAAGACCCCGATGGGCATCCCGTGTTTTGTTGTGTAAGACCCTGATGGGCATCACTTGTTGCTTGACTGTTATGTTCGTAAGTTCTTGATGGGCAGTTTGGTAAGTCCTAGTTTAGGAAATTCTTAGGGCGATGTTAAAACCAATCTATGCTTTTGTTTGTAGTGTTGTTCTATTGATGTTTGTCTAAATCACTTGGTTAAATACTTTGTTCGTATTGTACCCCGATCGATGAATTCTTACTGAGTAACTATGCTTACTCACCCTATTATGTTGTGGTTTCCACCAGGTAACTTGATGGCTGATGGAGGCGGCTGCATGATCATGGACATGATGATCTCTGAGTCTAGTTTATTTGTTTTTCTTTTGGAATTTTTATGCATGTAGTTGGAGCACGGAGCTCTAAGATGTGGATCATTTTTGGGGTTTTATGTCTTGAATGGAATGGTTTAAACTCTTTATGTTTGCAAATAAAAAAAATGACTCTGGCCAGGGTTTGATTGCTTAAATGTTTTGACAGGAGCTTGGAAACAAGATCTTGTTTATGCTTTTGTTTGTAATGATTGAAAATATGTGTTGTTCGTTTTACTTTAGTTTTGGCCATAAAGTTTTTAAACTATAAGTGCATGCATGAAAGTCAGAAGACCTAGGTTTATGACCTATTTGGGTCGGGTCGTTACAGTAGCATGTCACGTCAATAATCTTACAATTTCTTTAGTTTGAAACATCAGTTCAATCTTGAAATTTTAGAGAAATACCGCACCAAATGAAAACTCAAAGATAAACCAATTAGTCAATGCTTTCTTAAGAGACATTTATATCCATATGAAAACTAAAAACAAATGAAAACCATACCAAATGAAAACACAAAGATAAACCAATTAAGTAGCTAACTCATCCACGAATACCTAATGAACAAAACCCACAAAGACATTACAATAAATGAAAAAAAATCCACAAAAAAAAAGGTTTTGGGTCGAAATGTCTCACTCTTAAGGGATAGATGAGGTCTAGAGAAGAGTTTGAGGGCCACCTTCGTCAAAGTTGCTCGTCATCTATTCACTTGGATGACGAATGTGTTCAATGCCCATCTCCTAAACTTTGCATTTATTTTGCACTTCGTCTTTCATCCATGTTTTTGAAATTATTTTGCCTGCACGTCATCTTTGCTCCCAATAATTAAACATTCAGATAATCAACCTCAACTCTAAAATCAAAATATTAAACAAACAATAGTTAAACATAATAAGAATAAAACATCTCAAAAACTTCAAAAAAAACTAAAATGAAAAAACAAAATGCTTATCATTTCTCACAATGAGTTCAAAACGAAAACCAAAGTCACCAAAATTTGAATAGAAGCATAGATACAAAGAGTTTAGGTCAATGAATCATAAAATGTGAATGAGAAGAAGATGAAGAAGTAGATAGAGGCAATACAAGGTTTTAGAGTTTTTAGTCTAAGTAGTAAGAAGTTTGAAGTGAAAAAAGTGGGGGAAAATAAAAAATAAAATGCTAATAGAAAATAAGACCATAGATGTCTGTCACTTTAAGATGACTAACACTTTTAATGAAGCACATAAAAAGATGATGGGTATTGCTCCTCATCTTTTAATATCTGTCATTAAAAGTGTACATCATCACATGTCTGCATTTTAAAAATAAAAAGGTATGTCCGTCATTTAACATTCGTGTTTTTAAATACCCCGTCATCTATGCCTTAATTATAAGAGTGTTCCAATATATTGTATATCAATTTCTCAAATATTGTATTAGGTAAAACCATTGTAAATAAGTCTGACAAGTTATCTTTTGAAGAAATTTGTTGAATAGTGATGCCATCATTTTCTTCAAAATTACTAGAGTGGAAGAACTTTGGTATGATATGTTCGTTTTATCTTCTTTGATAAACCCTCATTTTATTTTTGTTGAACATGTTGTATTTTTTTTTTATAATGTTGTTGGATAATCTTTGCTAAAAGACAAGTCATATGTGTTCCATGAATATATTGAGTCATTAATCACAACCATACATATTCCCAACTAGTCTCATGAATTATAAGAACTTCAACATGATTTGAAGAGGAAAATAATAGTCTACATTAGAATCATCATGATATCGTAGTTCCACCATATGTGAATACATAATCATTTTGAGATCTAACTTATGAGGATAAGATAAATATCATGTATTTGCATAACCAACTAGATCAAAGTTTGATTTGTTTGAATAAAATAAACTCAAATAATTATTCTTCGAGGATAACAAAGTGCATGCTTAACTCCGTTATAATCTTTTTTTGTGGGAGAAAAACTATATCTAGCTAATAGATTTACTTAAAATGTTATATCATGCGTGTTTTAACAATAAGATATAGATAAGTGCATTGATTAGATATATTTTGGCGTGATATAATTATTCTAAAGATAAATTCTAAGTATAAGACATTATTACTAAGGTTATACGCGCTTTTGAGTCGCACTCTATGCAAGTATATGTAGTCGAATATGCAGCAGGTGATAAGTATTTATATTTTATCGTTCTCCATAAGGATTAATGTCTATAACTAGTTAAGTAATCTAAGAGTCGTGTAAGAAAAAAAAGAATGTTTTTTGGAATTTTGGTTGGTTTAATACTAAATGTGAAAGTAAAATGAGTGAGTAGTAAATGTCATACTCCACTTAGACTAAATATTTGTGTCTGCATTCGTTTACACTAACTCTGACTCCCGTTGCAATTCAACGTAGCTTTCTAAACAGTGCATTGCAAGTAATAGTATAATTTTTGTCCCTAAACTCTTCTTAAATATGCAAGAGAACTTACACTAACCTGCTAAACATGTAAATTAATCCTAAGTTGCCCTTTTCTCGAAGTAACAACTAACAACCTAATGTGGATGGCCTATTGACACTTTGTTATAGATTAAGTTCCAATTCAACATGCATCATTTAACAACTCTCTTGTATCCTAGTACATGCTTTCTACAACCTCTCCCCTTAACCTTCTCCTAAAATGTTTAGCTAGTCATTCGATTAACAAAGATAAATAACATGATTAAAGCGATAGATATGGGATAAAATATAATCAGCGACCGCTGAAGATCGGGACTCCTTGTCACCAGGACACGAACTTCACTCATAACCTTAATGTGGGAGAAGAACTTTGAAAACAAGCACACTTTATCTCTTTGTGCTTCTCCTATATTTATAGGCTTCAAGGAGGCTTGGGAATCAAGGAATTCGATTTTTTTGAGTTGGATTTGAAAAAGATCTTTTACTTCAAATCGGAATTGGATTTGGAATTATCTTTTTATCGAATTTTATCTTTTTGGAAGCATCTCCCTTGATTCTTGTGATTTGGTATGGATAGATCTAATGATTCTACAACTTCTTATGTGCTTGATATTGCATTTCGGCCTTCGGCTTATCATGATGTGAAGCTTGCGGCGTTACCAGCATCTACAAATATAATAAGAAATTAGCGAGCTAATGGATCTTTAATATTTAACTACAAAAAGCATATGATATTTATAATGTATTCTAAAAAGCTTTGGTTTCCTTAGCTTTTTTTTTCCAAGCTCCTAATTCATGCATCTTATTTATATAAATATCACATCTTAATGTTACTTTAACTCTAAAATTCATTCAATTAATGCACAATATCATTTGAGAGTATTCATGCACCTATCACACTAAGATATGTACATTAAAACCAAATAGTTCTTCATTTATTTTCTCAATGTTTCTTGAAGTCGAAATATGTTCTTTTTCACATCAAGTGATTGAATTACCATTTGGATGTCCTATTGGTGTGTCTTTTCCATGTAAAACATTTTCAAAAATATTGATACATAATTTGATTTATGTGTAAATAACTCATGTGTTAAATGCTCATTTTCATTTCAAATTCTTTCTTGGGCTATTCTATTGATTTTGAAAGCTTTTCTTGAGGATTCAATTATGTTCAAGCCATCAATATATACAACAATTATAACAAATTTCGACCGTGATTTCTTTATAAAAACACATTGATAAGTAGGGTTATTTTTGTATCATTCTTTCAACGAGTATTTACTCATAGGAGTATACCACATTAGCCTAAGTGTTCTAAATTTATTTAAGGATCTTTGTAATTGGTTGAATGTAATTCTCTAGAATTCAAAATATTTATTTTATCATCTTTAATCCTTGAGAAATTTTTATATAAATATCATTATTTAGAGATTTAAATAAATGTGTTTTGATAGATTGTTCTAATTAATTGGCTTGCACTTTATATAATAACAATGGAATTAAATGTTAATTTGACTAAGTGGACTAAAATGTGTTTATAATGAAGTAAATACATTTTAATCTAGGTTGATTAAAATACTCGTTAAGGGATTTGGTTGGAATTAGTTTAATAATTAATTAAAAGTTTAGAATAGGTGAATCCAATTTAATGAAACTGAAGTGAAACCGCTTTTGTTATTTTATAAATATGTCCTTGACTCATTTATTCAACTTAAAATTTTGGTGTTCTCAATTGAAAATTAAAATTGAGAGTGGTTTTTTAATTGAACTTATTTGAGTAAATACCCGAGAGAAAACTCCAAATTGGAGTCTCCTCATTCGTTCACAATTTTCCAAAATTTGCAAAAAGAAACCTTTAAGAAGAGCCTCAAAGAAATTATTGCTTCGGGAATCACCACCACGTGGGGCCACTAGAGTCTCGGGGTGTCCTAAACCACCTCTTTGTTGGCAGTTAAACTTGTTGAAAAATGGACATGAAGACCAGCCACATGAAGCAACCTAGAGTGTCGCGTGAAGACTACATGGAGGAGGTACTAGTGTGAAGACCGCCAAAAAATTTGATATGTCGCGTGGAGTAACTTGTTACTCAGATGAAGAGATCATCGGTCATGGGTTTCTCTTGGGTGTACCCATTTTCTTGAGCCAGTGGGTTGTTGTTGAGCCTATTGAGGGCTATTTTTCTCGACTATGTTTTAGATTTCTTGAACAAATTAAGATAGCTTATTGAATAAGTTTTTGGGATTAATTACATAGCAATTTCTTGGGTTGATTCCTTGGATCAAGAATCTTGAAGGCCAACTCCTTGGTGAGATTCTTGGAAGAATTAAGTGTGTGGGTGGTAATCTTTTCTTTCCTCAATAAATTTGTTCTATTATTCATTCTGGGTTAGGTTAATATCCATAGTCTTGTTGATTTGTTGTTTACAATATAAAACAATTTCTAATAATATTGTCTTTTCTAAGCCAAAACTTAGCAAAGTGGATGTATGTCTTACGACCAAACCACTCAGAATTCTTGTGTTGGTCTTTCTATCATTGTCATTTTATTTTATTGCTGGTATTAATTTTAGTTGCTAGAAAATTATTAAAGAATAAGTAAAATCTTGTAATCTTAATTTAGAATTTGTATCCTTGATACAAAGAACTCTTTTTATGATATAGAAAATCCATATAATCTCAAGTTTAGTTCATTTTATTGAACGGTTTTTCAATAAGTAATAAATCAAAGATGGACAGAAGTAGATTATCTAAAGATTTTGAGTTGGATGTGGAGAAGTTATCGAATATAGATTCTCTAATATAAATAGTTCATCAATTTGTTGCCCTTATTTGAAATATGGAATTTGTCAACAATATAGATCAAAGTTATAAAATTTAGTTTTGTTTTGACAAAAAAATTCCTAATTAAACTTTGGGGGATTTTTCCTTCATAACATATTTTTTGCTTTCATTACAATTGAAACACATTTTTTAAAATAATTTCATTCATAGCACATTTTGCCCAAAATTCATATTCTACCATCATAGATGAAACTTAAATAATTTATGTTTGAAGGTTAATAATTGTGTTAACTTTATAGAGTAAACAATGATCTTTATATAATAGGCAGTGTGAGAATTACAAGGAAGCAGTTTAACAAATAACAACATATTGTTACAATAAAATCTAAACCAGTTTAAACTAAAATCTAAACAACAAAGTCTAAACAATAAAATTAAAACATGAATTCTAATACACCCCCTCAAACACATGACGGTGAAGTAGTCATGAGTTTGCTGGAACACAACGGGAAAGAGTGTGAAGAGAGGGCCTTGGTGAACATATCAGCAATTTGATCTGCAGAGGATACATATTTAATAATAACATCCTTCCGAACCACTTTCTCACGAACAAAGTGGTAATCAATTTCAATGTGTTTAGTACGAGCATGAAACACGTGATTGCTAGCCAGGGAGATAGCAGAAATATTGTCGCCCCATAAGATTTGAGGTTCATGAAGAAAAACATGCAGGTCACATAGTAGAAATATTGTCGTAGCCAAAAAACATCAGAGGTAGTATTAGTGAGAGCATGATACTCAGCTTCTGTGGAAGAGCGGGAAACAGTAGGTTGTTTCTTAGCTGACCAAGATATGGGACTCAATCCAAAAAAAATGACATAGCCAGTTGTCGAACGACGGTCAGCCGAATCACCACCTCAATCAGCATCACAAAATGCATGAAGGGTTAGCGCGTGAGGCTTAAACAAGATACACATGCTAGGTGTACCACAAAGGGTTCGTAAGATGCGTTTCATTGCAGAAAGATGAAGTGTTGTGGGTCGTTGCAGAAATTGACTTACACGATTAACAACAAACGCAATGTCATGCCTAGTGAAAGTAAGATATTGAAGAGATCCCACAAGTTTCATGTAATGTGTTACATCAGGAAGGAATGAAGCAGCGGAGTGTAGATCAATTGTAGTCGACATGGGCGTCAAACAAGTTTTTGCAACAGCCATACCAGAGGATGTTATAAGGTCTCTTAAGTACTTCGCTTGATTAACAAAGATGTCGCCAGAGTGATACTCAATTTCTAAACCAAGAAAATATTTTGGTCGACCCAAATCAGAAATTGGAAATTCAGAAGCAAGAGCTTGTTTCAACTAGCTATATAACTTGAGTCTGGGCCAGTAATGACAATGTCGTCCACGTACAAGAGAAGATAAGTTAAAGAGGAACCAACTGATCGTACAAATAGAGAGGAGTCTGCACAGGACACCAAAATACCAAGGGTTAATAGATAAGTGGTAAAACGGTCATACCATGCACGAGGCGCTTGTTTGAGGCCATATAGACTCTTCTTGAGAGAACATACATAGTCAGGATAACTTTGGTCAATGAACCCAACTGGCTGAGACATATAACCTTCTTGCTGCAAATAATCGTGCAAAAAGGCATTATTGACATCCATTTGATGCAACGTCCAACTGTAATGTGAAGCTAAGGCAAATATTACTCTGATAGTAGGTTTTTTTACAACTGGGCTAAATGACTCATCAAAATCAAAACCTTCAATTTGATGATAACCTTTAGCAACCAAGCGAGCTTTGTAACGAGCAACAGTACCATTTGTATTGTACTTTGTACGATAAACCCATTTACAATCAACTATGTTCATATATGATAAACGAGGGACTAGACTCCATGTACCTTGTTTCTAAAGTGCCATGAACTCATCATCCATAGCGGAACGCCAATGAGTATACTTGGAAGCGTCTTTATATGAGTTTGGATCAGTCTCATTAATGAGACTAGTGGTAGCATGCAATGCCCGTGGTTTAAATATGTCAGACTTGGAACGAGTTTGCATTCGGTGGTTGTTCACTAGTGGGTGTGGGTTAGTGGAAGTTGTCGTAGTTGATAGTGTAATTCTTGGACTTGAGGTTGTTGGTGGACTGGATAAAGTGGATAAATTTTGGCTAGTGGAGTTATGTATAGTGGGTGTAGACATGGGCGGTAAAGTAGCGGTCATTGGTGAGAGACATATCCTGAGCATCAAACTCATTGGCAGTTGATATACTTGGATGATCAAAAGAACGAGGAGTAATGGTAGTGGTTGGAGAATGTCCATGTGGAGAGGAATGATGAGAAATGTTTTGGAGTTTAATAGGAACAACAGATAGTGAGTTCATGAGTTGAGAAAAGGGAAAGACATTTTCATGGAAGATAACATGTCGAGAAACAATATTTTTCCTGGTTTGAAGATTATGACAAATGTACCCTTTGTAATTGTTCGTTGTGAGGGTGGTTCGCAAATTGCGAATAATAATGAAGATTTATAGCGAATTGCAAATGCAAGTATACATTGTCGATTGCAACAAGTTTTAAAAGTAAGTAGTTAAGTCATCTCCACAGGGAATTATGTCTTAGTTCATCTATTTGTAAGTTGGTGAAAATGCGAGGTTTGTGATAACAAGTTGTCAATTTGTTATCGGGTAAAATATTGATGATTGGTTTTGGTTGTTGGTTTCGTGAAATAAGTAACAAAGCAATAGAATTTCGCAAAGAAATTTTCGCAAAAACTAATCCTACAACTGCGACTAACGCCCAACTCACTTAGTCTCTCTCGATCCATTAAGCTCGTCGAATTTGTACTGAAATTCTAGTAAACCTCCTCTTCGAAGTGAATACGAATTGTGAACTATTGTTCACAAAATACCCTAGATTAAAGCAGCAAGATATTTACTTCTCTCGAAGATAAATAGCGGAACCTTTCGATCCTCTCCCCCTACTTTTACATTCTGCACATGGCTTTCGTTGTAAATTAACTCAGCGAATTCTAAAATGCTAATTCTGAATAAATAAATGTAAGCAAGTAAAGATTTGTGCAAGCTCACTTTTATCAATAAAACTGTCACTTCTATAAATAAAACATACGATTGCACAAAGTAATTTAAAACGCAAAAGTAGTAAAGAAAGCAGTAAAGTTGTGTAAACTCGCTTTTATCAATAAAACTGTCACTTCTATTGATAAAACATACGATTACACAAGATAAATTAAAACGCAAAAAGCAATAAATAAGCAGTAAAGTTTGCGAAAAAGTTTAAATGAAAGCAGTAAAGAAAAGCAGTAAATTGACGAACGAATACAAATACTGGTCGCTGACGATTTTAGATGCCTAGCCTCGAGTGGGTTCATGCACAGTGTCACGGTTGTACTATGGATTGATCTTCTCAACTCTTTTTTGATCTCATCAGAATCCTCGTCGACAGCGTTCTGGTTTTATATTTCTTTCGTAATTTTCTTCTTCTTCTGAGTCGTCTTTTATAGGTGTCGAGTTGAGTCTGAGACTCTCGCCTACGATCTCCACTTCGTTCCCGAAATTCTCGTTAGCGTACACGTCTCGTAGTTGTGATGCGAGCTTGTTTGGATGACTGACGCGTGTTCTTGTCCGATGATCGATCTCTAATTCGCTTTCGCAAGGAATAAGAGAAGAAAGTAAATTTTTAACAAATGGAACAAATTTATGAATAATATTGGAAACGTCATTTTTGTACGAGATAGGGTAGAACCAAGTAAATTTGCTAAAGTCATCAATAAAAATAACATAATAACGATAACCATTATTTGAAACATCCGGAGAAGGTCCCCAGACATCGCTATGAATTAATTGCAAAGAATGAATTGAAAATGAATTTTATAATGAAAAAGTTTGTTTAGACATTTTTGCACGTAAACAACTAGTGCATTCACATATCAAAGGACAATTTCGAATAGAAAGGCCTAAATGACTCAAAGACTGACGCAAAACCTTAGCCGATGGATGACCAAGCCGGTGGTGCCACAGAGAACCCTCCTTATTTGCTAGAAGACTAAAAGTTGTTGATTGTGCGAAATCCAATGAGAATGTAGAATTTCTTGGAATGGGATAAAGGCCATTAATGCTTCTACCTTATACAAGAGTCGGCCGGATGTCTTATCCTGAATTAGAAAGGAGTCAGAATCAAAAACAAAAATGCAATTATTATCAATGCATAATTTGTTAATAGATAAGAGATTCAATGATAGATCAGGAGTGTGAAAACACATTTTTAAGGTAGAAATTGTGAGTAGGTGTAGGAAGTATACCGCTGCCATTGTGTGTAATATTCATTGGTTGTCCGTTCCCAACAGTGACCGTCTCCTCACCATTATAAGGTTGAGCTTGGTTCAAATTGGTAATGTCATTAGTCAAATGTGCATTACAACCACTATCAGACAACCAGTAAACATTAGAAGCATAAGTGTTATTGGAATTCATAGAGTTTGACGCCATTGCTGCTAATTGAGCTAGTGGATGACGACCTTGGTAAGCAAAATTCATTCGATGATAACAATCAAGCGCATTATGATTCGGTTTAGAGCAAATTTGACAAAATAAACGATATTCAAGATTACCATGTGTATTTGAAAATTGATTTTGAGCATAATTGGGCTGAGGAAAATGTCCAGAAATGTTTGAGAAATTACCATTGGGCTGTGTAAAGTATTGACCAGAATTTGGCTCATTTGAGAAGTTACCATTTGATGAAGGCCCATTCGACCAGGGTTTGGAAGATGACCCGCTTGCCCACCGATTCGAGTAATAACCCAGCCCGTTTGCTTGATGTGAAAATGGCCTAGGGTTATTTTGGTTACCTCTGTAATTTTCGCGGTATCCACCTCGATGACCTCTATGTGCGCCACGATATGGAGGTTTAACGACCCGGGTTTCTTGTTCGTTATTAGGCTTGTAATTCTGCTATTTTGGTTTTATTTAATAAAATGGAGTTTTGTTTAATTGGATTTTATTTGGCTTTGTGGAGGTTTGAGCCTTGGCCATGAGGGAGGCCAAGGGGGTTTGAGAAGCTTGAGGTTATTTAAAAATAAATAAAATGTTGTTCCTAGGATTTGAACCCTTGCCCTCCTTATAACTATTTTTTAAAAGGGATTTAATCTTATTTTATTAAAGAAAAGAAAACCAATCATTTAGCTCTCTTTTGCACTCACTCCAAGACCTAGCCGCCAATCCCTTTCTCTCTACCCTTGTCGTCGCCCCTTGCTCTCGAGACCAAGCGTATTCGTTGTTCCTTGGTGATTAGAGGTAAGTCTTTCTCGTTTGTTGATCCTTCTCTTCGCTTCGTTCTTGTCGTTGGTAATAGAGGTGTTTTGTTTTGTTTGTGGCTTGCGGATCGTTTTAGAGAGTGGGCTGCTGCTGTTCGTTGGGGGGAGGTCGCGTCTGCATTTTTCCAAGGCTGTTCGAGCTCTTCTCGTCAAGTGGATCGAGGCGTGAAAGGTAAGGTTGTGTGCAGGTTTTCTCTTTGTTGGTCGCGAGTGTGTGGGCTGTTGCTTACCGTTATTTTCTTTTGGTTGGGTTTCGTCGAAGAGCAGGTTGTGCTGCCATTCCAGCCGTGTCGCCCCAAACTGCATCGCATTCGTTCGTTGTTGCCGAGACCGCACCAGATCCGCTGCTTCGGTTCGTGCCACGCCTCGCCTACGCTGCTGTTGTCGAGACCGCCTAGCCGAGCCCAGTCGCGCCTTCGTCCGCGTCCGCTGCAGCGAGCTTCGACCGAGACGTGCTGCCAGCGCTGCCAAGAGCCACAGCGTCAGCGTCTTCGACGCTCTTCTCTTTCGCGCGTGCAGCCGCATTTCCGTGGTTGTTCATCCGTGTTGCTTCGGGTATTTTACTTAGCATTCGTTGCCTTGTTTCGCTGCTGCCCGGTTTTGTTTAGGGGCTGTCCGAGCCAATTAATATAATTATTTATTGATTATTATTATGTTGTTTGCTTGCTAGGCTAATTGTAATCTTTCGCCGTCACTTAGGATTATTTGCTAGCGTTCTGTAATTCGATAATCCAGGTAAGGATTCCTTACCGGGGTTGTGTGGACCCTGCACTCTTTCTGATACTTGTTTATTTAATTATATATGATTATTTAGCATGTTCCTTGTCTTCTCTTATGTAATTGTATGTTGATTGAAATCCAGCATGCCTATCTGTTTATGTGAATGTATGTTATTTGATATCCAGCATGCCTATCTGTTTTATGTAATTGTATGTTGTTGATATCTAGCATGTCTACCTGTTTTACGTTAGGAATCTGTTTAGGACTACATTATATTGTTGTTGTATATATATTATCTGTTGTGATCTTCTGCTCCTATATTAGGAATACATTATATTGTTGTTATGTATATATATCTGTTGTGATCTTCTGCTCCTATATTAGAACTACATTTATATCGATTGTTATATATATCTGTTGTGATCTTCTGCTCCTATATTAGGACTACATTTATATTGTTTATTATATATATCTGTTGTGATCATCTGTTATTATTTCTTAATTAGCCTTGTTAGGAGAGTCATAATCTTATGGGCGAGAGGGCATAAAGTAAATTGCCCCATTGGTAGGGATGTGCGAGAACGTATACTCCGTCCCTGACCGCCA
>JBBMEF010034993.1:0-15140 GCA_037832685.1 Sicyos baderoa | reverse complement strand
TTGTAGTTGAGATTTTTTCTTTTTTCTTTTTTTTCAATACCCCCTTGTTTTTTTTAATAAGGCTGAAGTAACAATAATAATAAAATTAAAAAAAAAAAAAAAAAAAAAAAAAAAAAAAAAGAAGAAGTTCACCAACTCTACTTAACTGACATGAAAAAGAAAATATTAGTAGTTCTAAAAGAAAGAAACTTTTCTCACATTTAGATTTACTTTAGCCAAGTCTGTAATTTTAGGAGAAGTGTGGACAAATAGGAGAAAGAATAGACAATTGCCCAATATCAAAACATAAAAATGATTGATGAGCTCTAAAAGATAAATGAACAAAAGGTGTGTTAAATGTATGTTTATTGTTAACTAATTTATCAGAAATTTATAGAAGTATAATTTTTTTTTTGAGATTACCAACATTCAAAATATATATATATATATATTTATTTATTTATACCAAAGTATTAAAAAATTAATTTATGAACAAAAAATCATAGAAGTTCGGGGAGCAATATTGTCATTTGGAGCATACAATTATACTAAAATACAAGTTATAATCAACAAGGGGTGGTGGCGCAGTTGGCTAGCGCGTAGGTCTCATAGCTAAGAGTTATCCTGAGGTCGAGAGTTCGAGCCTCTCTCACCCCAATTATTTTTTTTATTTTTTTTCAAGAAAAATCAATTTCCCACTTCATTTCTGGTTTACTAGCATTTAGTTTATATTATATTTGGATGAAAAGAACCGATCAATCTCTGTACCAAAATATATGTTTCATAATCGAATGAGTTAGAGGTGCAATGGTTTCATTATTTAGTTATAAACCGGTTCAATACTAGCGTTACGGGTTAGATCTCTGGAATCGATATTTGTAATCTTCTCATGAACCAAAGAATAACTTGAACAAAATATGACCCAACAAATGATCTTTTGAACTCCAGAAAATTTACTTTAGGCTGCAAATTCTCCCCCTTGCACAAAACATAAAGACTAGATATTTACTTCAATTGAGCTTGTATCCCAAAATCTTTTTAAGCTCATGCTCGGTCATGAGCCCTCGGATATACTTAACCGAATCCCATTGTTTCGCTTCGGCGTATATATTCGACAAGGTAATGTAGATGCTGGGATTTCTAGAATTCAAGGAGAGTAATCTTTCAGCAATTTTTACACCCAATTCAATGTCAGTGTGCATCAGACATCCATTCAGCAGAGTTTCAAGTATGCCACTGGTTGGTTTGAAAGGCATTTGGTAGATAAAAGCCCCGGCTTGCTGCAGGCGTCCCGCTCGACTTAGAAGATCTACAAAACAAGCGCAAAGTTTATCGGTAGGTGCTATGTTATGGTCATTCTTCATATTATGAAACAGAGAGATTCCTTCTTCCACCAAGCCTGATAGCAGAGAAACAAAGGTGCTTTCATTTGGTTGAAGTCCTTCTTGATTCATTCGATGGTAGACGAGCAGTGCTTTACGTCCGAGACCGTGTGTTCCATAGCCCGAAATCATAGTGTTATATAAAATCACATCCTTGGGTGTGTGAAACCATATTTGAATACCTTCTCAGCTGAGTCTCTTTTGCTACATTTTGCATACATATCAATGATTGTGGTCGCAACGACAACTTCGGAAGCAAAACCAAAGCAAATTAAGATAGCATGCACACGTAAACCTTCATGCAACGAGCCGAGGAGCGCACAACAATGGACTAGACTAACTAAGGTGAGAGCGTTGAACGCAACCCTCTCGTTGTGCATCGGACTAAATAACCTTAAAGCATCTCTAGCATGCCCATTTTGTGCCAATCCCACAAGCATAGCAGTCCATGAAATCACATTCTTATTTTTCATTCTTTCAAAAACAGAAGATGCATAACCCAGAGATCCACATTTAGCATATAGATTAACCATTGCAGTAGACATCACCTGTTTTACAATACATATCAATCAATGAAGTTAACACCCTTGTATCACTACCCATGCCAAATCCAAGAACATAGCCATGAATACATTTTCCAAACTCCAAATTCCTAATCTCCCCACATGATTGAATCAAGCTTGTCATGGTCACAAAACTAGGCTCAATTTCATTATAAATCATATCAAGAAACACCTTAAAACCTTGACTAAACAACCCTTCTTGCATAAAGGCACAAATCATCACATTCCAACAAACATCTTTCTCAACCATTCGATCGAAAAATCTTTGTGCACACATATATCACCAGTTTTCACTAAAAAATTCGAAATCAAACTTCCTAAAAATCGATCTTGATCCCACCCTTTACACACTGCTAACTTAATCACATCCATCCCCATTTCATAATCCATTAAGAAAGTGCATGCCTTAAGAGAAAAATTACATGTATAACTATCAAACTCCAAATCACATCTACCTATCATCTTAAACGGCTCAATACTCTCATTAAGAAAGTGCATGGCATTGCAAAGAACAGTTTTTGGTTGAGGAAATTTATCAAACAGCTTGTGTGCATAGCAACAAGCTTTGCAGCCAAAAAAAGGGTCACTAGATATGGAGTTGGTGATAATAACATTGGCATGTATGGGTTTGACCCACAAAATGTTTAGGGAAAATTCTTGGAGAAGTGAGAAAAATGTAATATTATAGGTCGGACCTAAAAATAATTGAAGTGTGCGTGAATTGTCCCAAACATTCACGATGAAGAGCATCCATCGATTGAATAGGTTTCATTGATCGAAACATAATTTGAACTTTGCATAATGCATAGTATTGGAACGTACACCTCCTCAGAAAGTACTAGTTTTTTTTTTCCTTCCACATTCGAATTAATGATATTTTGGGCAATGGTCCTCTGTTTGATTAAAATATTTATTAAAAAAATGTTAAGATATTATTTTGGTGTATTTTGAGGTTCGTTATATTAATATGTATAGTTTCAAAAAAAATAAAAATTATTTTTTGGTTAATTTTTCTTACAAAAATTACTATTCATTTACTTTTCAAAGTTTAGTAAAGATGATACTTTTTAAAGTTTATGAATATAAGGGTAGTGTAAGTAATGAAATAAAGAGTTTTGAGAGGATGAATCTAGGTCATGGTAACACCTAAACAAAGTTTAACATCCCACAAAAAAATAAATAATTAATTAATTAAGCGCTCGCAAACTCGTATTTGAGTAGAGAACCAACTTTTTTATTTGATATTGATGAATGTTTGAACTAGCTTATAACACCTCAACTATTTTAGAGAACAACGACGATGCACAACATTTGATTGTCAATAAAATTTGTAAAAAATTACTTTTTAAATAAATGATCAGGTATAATGTTGAGAACCATAGATTCTTAATATTTTATCCCATCATTCAACCACCAAATATTTAAGCATACATCTGAAAGGGTTAAATAAATAAGACAATAAAAATGTAAAAATAATTCAACATATTACAGCAACAACTTACACTATCATCACATCATGTAGTAAACCTACAATAATATAGTATACAATTATTTTCATAATTTTAATTATTATATTTTTTTTCACTGAGAATGACAGTATAAAATCAAATTTATATGAAACAAACCAATGTGAGCACGCCAGTTAGCATGTACCATCCATGTAACTTATGAGCAAATCCTGAACCATATCTCTATCTGGCATTCTCTCTGCAGCACCATATATTGGAGCTAATCCTCCATTAATGGGACCTGGATTTTCTTTCACCTGAAAACATATTTTTACAAATAAGTCCACAAGCAGTTTAGTGCAATTGCCTCTGAGATGAACTAAGAAGATTCTTGCAAAATTAGCTTACAGTGTTGACAGATTCTTGCAAATCCCGGAGAAAGTCGTCGACTATTGACACGTGTTGAAGCGTTACACAGATGTGAATGCTGAACCAATGTGAAGGATTATTAGCCTTTGAGAATATTAATTTAGTAGAACAGAAAATATGGACCATCTCTAAGATGAATGGTCTTTTGTTTCAGTGAATCAGACCTAAAAGATATGCACAAGTTAATGGGAAATGGAAAACCTAGACTGATGGATTAAGGGGGTGTTTAAGACAAGGGGATCAAACAGGGGATTGGAAATAATTTGATTGTCCACGTTTAGGTCACCAACAATCATTTGCCTCATAATCACTATTCATCTTCTCCATAATCCATTTTCAGTCCTCTCATAACCACTTTTCATTCATAACCAATATTCTCTCCGCACCTCAAACACAGGTAATGGTTCCGCTCATGATCACATGTAATGTAACGGTTCCTTCCGTACTTATTTCGTTCGCCCCAAACACAAATAATCATTTCTCTTGCAAGCAAGTGCCACTGACAAACAGTAAAAGCTCAATGCAGCATTCTATTTAGGATTATTACATCACAAATAAAAGAGTGAAGCTTCGAATACAGAGACTCCTTAATCATAAGAAAGAAGAGTAGAATTTTGTGACAAAAAAAAAAATGCAACATTTTAAGTGTAATCCAAATATGATGGCATAAGTCACCTGCTGGGTTTTTGCAAAGCATTCAAATGCCAGCCTCTTGATGACATAATGTCGTTGACTTCAAAAATGTCAATAACAGTAGACCCAACTGCTATAATTGTCATGTCCGGATTTCCAACGACAAATAACTCGGGAATTTCGATTACCCTGCACAAAAAGTAATGCTATTGAAAGAGAAAAATACCAAGTAGATGAATATAGTCCAAAATGAAGCAGAAAATACCCTTTATGTATCCTCTTTGACACTTCCATGATCTTTTTTGTGTTCTCCAAATATCCTATGGAAATAAATTGAATCATAAGGAGCTCAAGGCCAAGTACTTAACATAATACCAGTTAAACAAAGTATCATGTCTTAGATACCTTCTTCTCCCAAAGACATCATTGCTGCCCAAGCCCCAGCAATTAAACCACCAGGTCTGCTTCCAGCTATTGATGGAGAAATATATAGCCCACCAGACCATTCACTTACTACAAAAAAAAAAAAGGAAATGTCATTTCTGTGAATTCAAGACCGCAACGAAAAGTACACAATAGTATCAGCCTAAGTTTGTAAAAGGTTTGAGGAAGATTTCGATAGGAACCTATCTTGATATTATTCAAATAGGGATGTTTAGAGAACTCTCAAATTTCTTCACCCAGGGCCTAACCAGTCAATACATTTCTAGTTCTCTCATATAAGATTCAAGCTAATGCTTAGATAGGCACCTAGCTTAACAACACCTAACTAATCATGGTTAACTAGCTCACTAAAGGTGTCTTATCATTAAATTCCTACGGATTTCCTTGGAATCCAAATGTTGTAGGGTCAGGCGGTATGTCCCATGACAATAGTCGAGGTGCGCAAAAACTGACCCGGACAGTCACGGGTATAAAAAAAAGGAGTCTTATCATTATCCAGCCCCAAAAAATTCACCTTGACATCAAGGTATTTATTACAAAAGAACCCCAAAAAATTAACTAGACGAAAAAAAAGAAACATATCGAAATACATCCCAAAATTTCGTAATGTGAAATACATCCTTCTCACTTATGAAGCGCAGAAACGTGACAAAGAAAACATATTTTATAACTCACAATTTCGTAAATACATCCCAAAACGAAGTTAAACTTTGATGACAATCATGGAGCCCAATAGCTGCCACATTAGTAACGATTTAAAACTTGATTTAACTTGAGGCATGAAAAGGCCAACTTTCCAACAACAAGGATAAAGTAGACTTACCAGCAACAAATTGATGCTGTTGAAACCAAGCACATCAGGAACAGCCAGAACACCATCCGATCAATAACCATAAAGCCAAAAGAAATTAGAAATAATGTAAAGTTTAAATGATAGAAAAGACGGGAATTAGAAGGGAGCTTGATTTTGTCTATTACCCTTTTGAGTCATTTGTTCTAATATCTAGTTAGTAGGTATTTAACTTTAAAACATAAGAAAAGAAGAAAAAAAATCACGGTAGCCACCTACCTAGGTATTCTTTTTTATAGGATAGTAGAACCAGGTGGTTGTCCCATGAGATTAGTTGAGTTTTACATAAGTTGGCTTGAACACTCACGGATAAAAAATAAATAAGAATTAAGAAAGAAAAAAGATGATGATGATACGAGCATTGAGCAACCAAACACTTCAACAGACAAGATCTTGGAGTGGCCATTGTGAGGTTAATAATCTACTATCAACTATTCCCATCCAAACAAATAAAATCTAAATAATTCAGGGTAAAAGAAACTACCTTTCTAATCTCATGATTTCGGTACAAAACTACACTAGTTCCTTTGGGGGCTAATCCATATTTATGTACATCCGCAGATATTGATGTCACTCCTTTAACAGAAAAATCACAAGGTGGAATTGGGTACCTAAAAAGAGTAATAAGACAATTTCAATATCATAGATAGCCAGATAAACACCGGTAATGATAATAATTGCAATGTTCATCACTTAATATAATTTCCACATGATAACTAATCATCGGCGTGTTGTACTAGCTACTAAGTATAATCCCACACGTAAGAGATAATTGGTAATGGTATGTTCTTTCATAGGATATTAGAAGAGGTTAGTGAAAAGCATTTAATAAATGTATAAACGTTTTGAAAAGGCGTTAAAGAGTATTAATGTACTATTGAGTTATATTAAATCACCAATCAACTCAAAAGCTTAAGTTGATGGGTTGAGGTAAAAAAAAGAAAATTTTGAAACAAGGTAACCACACCCGTCCCTAGGCCAGGCACCAGAGACATCGAAGGAATATGTCACAGGTGAGTTTCGAACCTGGGACCTTGAAGGGAGCATATCTCCAAAACTCAAGCCTTCAACCACTCTGACACCCCTTGGGGACGATGGATTGAGGTAAATTTAATTATATCAACCAACACTCCCCTTCACTTGTGGGCTTAGGAATTTGAGAAATGCCCTACAAGTGGACTTAATTTTAATTGGGGATGAAATGACTCGACATGAGCTCGAAATCAGGACCTCCTGCTCTGATACCATGTTGAGTTATAACTTAAAAGTTATAAATAGTGGAATTTAAAAGGGTTTAGGGTTTGGTTGTTCTTAAGATTGGGTCCTAAAAATTTCATTCAGAAGTACTTCAAAACTGCCAACTGTTTTTTTCCATGTTCGAAGTAGTACCAAACTATTGTTGTGTCTAGTAGAAGTACACATCAAAATAATTGTCAGATAAAGCCCAAACAGCCTTACCCAAGCTTACGCGCAAACGGCAACACAAAGCCACCAAGACAAAAATCAACATGCAGACAAATACCATAGCTAGAAGCTAATTTCCCAAGTTCCTGCAAGTATATAGTTAGTTTTTCCAGATCAGAAGTTACTTAAGAACGCCACAAAAATTGCGATTGAAGATCTTTGTCCCAGCATAATAGAGAACTACTACAAGATGCAAGACAAAAAGAACATACAACAATCGGATCAATGATTCCATGAGGAAACCCAGGTGCAGATCCGACAATCTGCAATATGAAGATTGAAGAGCATAAGGGAAATGACACAAATGATCATGTAACATAATATAAATATTAAATACTATAGCAGGGTCAATCAGATTTTCTGAATGAGCAAAAGCAACAGTATCATACTTCTTATTCTTATGAATGGAATTTGTAAACAAAAAGAAGTTTCCAAGACAAATGGAGCAGTGTATAAACATAATTGTGGATGAAGAAATGCAAAAAGAAAATTGTAGAAAAAGTGAGCTTCAAAAAATACAAGTATAAGATGAGAAGAAAAATAATATGAATACCAAGATAGTGTTCCTGTTGATCAATTTTCTAATAGCTTTGACATCTGCTTTGAATTCTTTGTTTACAGGGGCACGCCACAGCTTGATATTAAAATATTGAGCAGCCTTATCATATGCAGAATGTGCAGACTCGGGTATGATCCTGAACATTGAGGGAAAACTACAATAAAAACTTAACAAGAAACGTATAGTACAGAACATAAATGAAAAATACAGGGGACTATACATTTCAGGTTTTTTAATTCCCTTCTTGGATTTCATATAGTCACGAGTTGATTTCACAGCCAATAGTATGCTTTCAGTTCCTCCCGACGTCATGTTTCCACAGATTTTCCCTTCAGAAGCCTCCACTTTACTGCCAAGAAGAGCAGCAGTCATGGCTACCACTTCAGCTTCAAACCGCACGACACTTTGAAATACATCCAAATGCAAAGGATTTGTATGTGCAAACCTGAAAAAATTACCCAGAACCGCCCAAGGCGAATTGTTAAAGATCTATGGAACAGGTTATGATCTTCTAGGAGTTTGATAGGGAGGCTCTCCAATAAAGGAGAATAAAAACACAACAGTCCAAGCTTCTCTTCAAAGGATATCAGTGACCTGGATGATGTTTAAATCATAAAATAAATAAAGGAAATGTTATGATGGGTTCAATCCATGGTGGTCATCTACCTTACAAATTAATTTCTTATGGGTTATCTTGACATCTAATTGTTGTAGGGTCAGGCGATATGTCCCATGACATTAATCGAGTTGCACGCAAGCTGGCCCAGATAGTGACTAATATAATGGATTTGAACTCGGAAAAATTAGCTTTAATATCACAATAAATAACTTATTTAAGGAAAAAACATTACGAATTGCTATTAGTTTCAAGAGCTTGATCCATTAAGTTTGAGCTAATCAGTAAACGAGACCAAATTAAGTTCGAACTAATTAAATTCTCTCTGTTCATTGTTGATGTGTAATTGTATCTCAGTACTACAAATATTTCCTTTTTGCTATGAAACATTGAAATAGTAGAAAACTAATTGTTCCTATGACATCAGAGCCACTAGCTCGAAAACATTTTCAGATAAAAGAGTTCACATGCCAAACATGAGACAATTAGTTTGAATGAAACATAAAAGTCATAGATCAGGTATAGGCTTACTAACATTGAACATGCCTCGTTTATGAGAGAAAAATGACCTTCAGATTCAGTTCCTCCAATGTAGCTGCTCAATGAACAATAAAAATATAAATAAAATCAATTTCAGTGTTATTACATTCTAGTATTATTGAATGAGAAAACGACATACACTGTACCCGAGCATTTGCCTTGCCAAACTGCATCATTTTGTTTCTCATTTTTCATTTTCTCAATGACTTCAGTTCCCATGCCTGCCCTTGGCAACTCAGTTCTCCAACTTTTTCTTTTAGATTGACTACCGGATTGTAACTTTTCCACAACCTGCTTGTTCAACAAAAGTACTGCTGGTTAGCTACAAATCGATAGTGAAATCAGTTAAGATGATAGCTTTTCTCTTTAGCCTAACACATGGAATGGAATCAGTTAAAATAGAGCATGGTTACTTTTGTTCTCAGATATCTGTTTTCATGTTCTTTGATTACTTCTGTTCTCATTGATTTTCAGGTGTTTTCAAGAAGGCTTTGATTTTGAATATTGGTGTTATTTTTGTGTTATTTCGGCGGGGCTTCAGTGGTTCTTTTTTGCAAGTTTCTCAGCGGATCTTTTAGCTTCCTCGATCTCTTAATTAGGTGGTTTTTCGAAGTTCCGAGTTTAATTCATGTTTCAAGATTGTCATAAAGTTTGCTTCTTTTTTATATCGGTGAGTATAGGCCAATTTATGTACACCACTATTCTTACAAGATATACATCAGACCCTACAATATTTGGATGCGAAGGAAATCAATTCCTCTTAATTTCCTAGCGCCCTCTTGACTATTGAATAGTGGTCAACCCATGATGGTTTAAAGTTGATTCACTTCGGTTCTTTTCTCACATTTCGGGCGATTCTTTGTAGCTTTTATATATCTTTTCTCTATCTCTTTTCACTCCCTTTGGATTATGTATCCATTGAACACTAACCTTTTTTTTATTTATGCAACGAAAATTTTCAGGTCTGAAGTTCCTTATCCTACGAAAGATATCAGGATATCTTCATATATGTACATGAAGAGAAACCTGGGGGAAAAAAAGCATGGCACTGATAAATCCTACACTGAAAAATTGGACGGAATCCGGAATGAAGGAAAAACGATGTCAAATTTGTCATTAAAGAAGAAAGAATAATCAACGCTCAAATTCAAAGTTTGACCAACTAAAATAGCCACCAATATATATGAATTTAATGCTCTGAACCGATCCAGCAGCCCTGCCAATAAGCTCTCGACGCATACTATATCATCATAGTAATTGATATGTGTACACCATCAAGAGTCCAATAAATGTAAATCTCTTATTGAACTCAACAAAGGAAACAAAAAAGAAAATCTTATTCTGTTAAATCATCATGGACGCTATAGTCCCAAGGGGTGGCAGAGTGGTTGAACGCTTGAGCTTTGAAGGTATGCTCCCTTCAAGGTCTCAGGTTCGAAACTCACCTGTGACATATTCCTACGATGTCTTCGGAGCCTGGCCTAGGGACGGGCGTGGTTACCATATTTCAAAAAAAAAAACATGGACGCTATATCATCAAACGAACTCATAAATGCAACCAGTGTTTTAAAAAGCTCCAAAAGACGTGCGTCATGCTGAACGTTGGCATCTCGCCTTGAAAAAACGTGTAGATAGAATCATAGAAAGGCCCATGAAAGGCGCATGTCTTTTATGAAGCCCTCAAACGCGCAAATCATGTGCCTTGAAGACTTTTTTATTTGTTTTTATTAACCATTATGGAGTGCTCAATTGTCAAAGAGGGTTTTGGGAATCTGGGATGTATAAGATGATAGGTACAATCCATGGTGGTCACCTACCTAGGAATTAATTTTCTACGGGTTTCCTTGGCATCCAAATGTTGTAGGATCAGGCAGTACGTCTCGTGACATTAGTCCAAAGTTTATCCCCATCCAGTAAAATGAAATGTTTTACTCAGTTCTCCAAATAGAAAAAATCGAATAAAACATTTCATTTTACTTTGGAGTAATTGTTGATTGAATCGAGTAAAAAAAATTACTTAGATTTTTTAAAATCTAAGTAAAATGAAATGTTTTACTCGATTTTTTCTATTTGTATTTTCAATTTTCAATTCAATCAACAATTACTCCAAACTTTATCAACACAAAAAAAGTAACTAAAATCTAATCTTCAATTCTAATGGCCAATAAAAAAGTGGATGGGGATGAATAGGGATTTAGTGACCATAAGTTTAATCTTCAAAAAATTTATTTGGAATTAATATTTTAATGTTTCATATTTTTTATGGGGTGTCTATGTGAAAAATTCTATATCGAAAGAGATTAATATATATTGTGTATATATACATGTATATATTTTTTTTGTTTTTCTATGCATGATGCACCTTCGAAAAAAAGCTCGTGCCTCTAAAGCCATAAACACGAAAACAAACCTTCTGCTTCTCAGAATCGATCCGACGTTTCACGACTGGAATTAACCTAATCCAAGCCAAACACAATCAAAAAACCAAAAACATCACAACATTTCTAACGCAATCAAATCAAGAACAACAACTAAACAACTTCGAAAGCTAAAAATCATACTTAATCGTAGCCATGAAGAACGACAACGCGATAGCTTTGAATCCTCTTTCGTATACAAGATCCATAAACGACTGAATCAGCCGCGCCAAGAGCAGGACCAGAAGAGGACCGAAAACGAGCGCCAGTGGCTCGTAGCTCGAGAGGAAAGCGTTGGCGGAGGCTCGGAATTCAGTCGGAAACGACTTGACGGCGGAATCCATTGCGAAGGAGAAACAAACAATCGCGCAGTGCGAGATGAAGAGATACTTACGGAAGAACAGTGGCGATGGAGATTTGGTGATGAACGAAGACGTGAGAAATCTTTCTCCCTTTGTTGATATCGCGAAGAACAGTACGGCGATGATGGTGATTGGTTTATATAGGTCACAATTCTACGCCATTTCTCCATTGCTAAACGACGGAGAAGACCTTGGACTCTTCCAACTCGCAATATCTGTCACGTAACGATTCTTCTTCCTTTTTGTTTTTTTTTTTTTGTGAAAAAAAATATATTAATAAACCCAATTTAAAAAAGGGTTTTTTCATGTATAACAAAAATTGGCTAAAAAATTGCATTTATAGCTCAAAACTAAAAATAATTGCACATATACCAAAATTTTGAGTGATTGAACTTAATCGAACTCAATTAATAACTAGTGATCGAACTCAATCAGTCGAGCTCAATCACTTAACAAACTGATTGAGTTCAATCACTAGTTATTTATTGAGTTCGATTGAGTTCAATCACTCAGAATTTTGGTATAAACGAAATTTTGATAAAAACGTGCTATAATTTTAATAGATGGTCCTACAGCTGGTATACAAAACAATTTTTCTTTAAATAATAATAATAATAATAATTGTTGTAGGCATCAAATTCTAGTATCCTTATTCGGGTGTATTTGGAGTCGAGGATTTTTTTTTTTTTTGTAAATTACAACGATTGGGGGTGAAGGAGACTCAAATCTAAGACCAGTCATTGAATGTACATTGATGCCGATTAAGCGTTGGCGAGTGAAGAAGAATTGTAATGATTAGCGGAGAATGAGAACGAGGAGGAGAATAAAAAAGGAAATGATTATGGATAAAATGATTATTTATGTTTGGAGTGAAGTTAATAGTTATGGGGAGAATCATTATTTGTGTTTGTGATAAAGGTAATGGTTAGGAGAAGAAAAATAATAAATATGATAAGAGTGAAAAATAGTGATGTGATGTATGAAAAGTTGAAGATAAAATAAAAATAATTAGGAGTATGAAAAAGTCATTTTGGAAGCGTGATTACCGTAGAACAATTCTCAATGGCACAAACACGTGAATCATTCGCATTATCTTCCTTATTCTTTGTAGCCCAAATATCCCCTTGATGAATAAGAATATTTAATGATCGATATTAACATACACACAATTATGACTAAGAGGTGTTTGGGGTGTGTGCTTAGACTTTATTCACATTTCACTAACTCAAATAACGAAGGAAAACTAGACTATAGCAAAATTTGCCGACTTCATAATACTTTGTGACCATATGTTAATAATGCATTGCGTCTTCGATCTATCATTTATAGCCAAAATTATTAGTACTTAGAAAACAAATGGTTAGTATTTCAATAACGTCATATATTACACGGTAACTAATTGATTATTGAGTTCATAATACTATTGAATTGAATACAAAAATAAAATATAATTTATCTCTCCTTAGTTTAGTTTTAATTATTATTATTATTTTTTAACACTCTCCTTAGTTTTATTTACATATATATAAAAGGTCATGTTTTGTTCATTGCCTAAACTTTTCTCTTAGTTATTTTTTAAAAGAAAAGTTTATGTCGGCCCATCTTTTTATACCTTTACTCTTGAGTTGCAATTTATTTTTATTTAAATATTTTTTCTTCTTCTATTTTATGGGAGAATGACATAAATGTGGCCAAATTATATATATGTGAACGTGGAAACATAGATCATGCTAATACATGACTTATTTGTTGATTGTCACATCATTTACAACACAAGTTCAATTACAAATCCACAATTGTCGAAAGGATTAAAAGTCAGTTTTTTGGAATTTAGGTCTAAGTTAAGTTTATATATATATATATATATATATATATAAATTAAGTAAGACCTAAGTCTATGTATTGGGCTCAAAGATTCATGAGGTCCAAGCCCAACGATAAGGCCTGTAAACGCATGAAACTCCAATCCAATGATAAAGGCTAAAGATTCATAAAGGTCCAAGACCAAAGTTTAGGTCTTAAAAGTCCAAGTTCACAAACCCATGAAAACTCTATAAATATAGAGCTCTCCTGCGTGGATCTAGACCCTAGTTTGAGAACTACAGACTGAAGATTCATAAACTTCAAAGCATCAAATTAAAAGAGAATTCATAAAGTTCAACCATTTATTCCGAATCCTTCAAAAGTTAGAAAATTCAGAGATCAAGCTTCATAATCAATCGTCTTCTCACCAGATCAACAAATCAACAACTAATCATTCACGATCAGCAAGTCAATAGACATATCCATATGTCAACAAGCTAAAGACAGATCATCCAAGCAGATCAATGAGTCAGAGACGGATCAAAAGATCAACAAATCATAGATTGTTCATTTAGGAAAATCAACAAGTAAGAAACTAATAATTAAAGCATATCAACACAAATCAAAGGTTAATTCAAAGATCAACAAGTCAGAAACCAGTCATTCAATGATCAATAAGCTTATAGGCTGATTCAAATATTAAAGATCGTACTCCATGCTCGCGCATATATTCTTCTTTTTTTAGAACATACTCGCACATATATTAAAATCAATACAAATACAAATTCTTAATTTACACGTATCTCGATTCTATTTATATGTCAAAATCTCGTGTAAACATCAATATTGCTCTCATTTTTTAATTTTTTTTTATAAGTGATGGGAGTAGTTGAGTGGTAAATTTAAGAGAAAATTATATTTATAGTCTTTATATTTGAGATGATATTTATATTTAGTTTTCATATTTTTAAATAAGCAAGTTGGTCCCAATCATTTCAATAATGTTCTATTTTAATACCACACATAATAGAATCGTTAGCAAGATAATATAGAGTTGACCACGATGGTGACTTAATTTATTTTAAATATAATTGTCGTAAAACTTTTGTTTTTAATAGAAAATAAATAAAATAGGAAACTCAAAATAACTATACCTTTAGGGCATGTTTGGGGCGAGGGGAAAATGTGGAGATGGAATAGGTTGAGTTTCCTCTCATGTTTGTCCCATGAACTTCCATAAGTTCATCCAATTTCTACTAAACTCCACGCGTGACCTCACATTTTTATTTAAATATTAAAAAACTACTCGATATCTATTTTTTATTTAAATAACATAACTTTATGGGACGTTTGGGGAGAGGACTTAGGAGAGGATGGATTGAAAAGAGGTGTTAAATTATGTTTGGGGCGTGGTGAAGAAATAAATCGGCAGGAATGGCTCAGGTTGGCGCGTGGGGACCACGCGCTGGGATTTTCCAGCCCGTGCTACAATTTTTTTTTTTTTTTTTTTTTTATCCTTCGATCAGTTTTTTTTATCATAACATTTCAATATTTTTACTTTTTCCTATACAATAATTTTAATTTTACTTATATATTTTTCAGTTCTTTTTATTTATATAATTTTAGTTTTCAATTGTTTTGTTTCAAAATA
>JBBMEF010034982.1:0-15141 GCA_037832685.1 Sicyos baderoa | reverse complement strand
TTTGATATAATTTAAATATCTTCCTAAATTTGTTAAATGGATATAAAACTTATATTTTTTTAAACCTAAATATAGATGTTGAGTTAAAATTAAAACAAGTAATAAAATATATATTGATTAAACATATTTACTAAATGAAGAGCATTTAAAAAAAAAAAATGAAAATTAGAAACTCAGCTTTACTTAATCCCTCCACCAAACAAAAGTCAGCTTTACTTAATCCAATTTAACTTAATCACTGCACCAAACACAGATTAACTTAATCCCCAAACTAACTTAATACTCAAACTAACTTAATACCTATTAACTTAATCCTAATCCCTCTACCAAACACGTCCTAAGGAGTTGTGGTATTTTATCTACCGATTGGGGCCCTCCCTACACTCCCCCATGAGGTTGGTGTACCGTGTTCATAACTATTCCTCTTATTACAAAACGCTTTCCTAGCCAACATTTTGATCCCCTCTGCCCAAACTTTTATACTTTACCTCAGAATTCCCCATTTGTCTGACATTTGTTAAGCAATTTTTGGATATCAAACTGACTTCCATAACCAATTTCCCTTTTTTACAATCAGTTTTGCTATTTGTTGCTTTAGCTAATTGTCTCCCTTCCCAAGTGTAATTTATAAGAAATTTTGAATAAGATAATTCACCCAAACAAACCTAGAAAAAAAAAAACAAATTTTAATTAGAATATGTACAATTCCGATAAAAAATAGGGGTAAACCCGAGTTCAGTTAAGAAGATTTTTAATGCAACCTAACTTTTCGGGTTGATCAATTTTTCAACTCAACCATTATATTTTAGGGTTTGGTGTAGTTGAGTCATCAAATTCATCAATATATTGTAATATATGTACATTTTTTTTATCAAATTAGTTATACATTATACATAAACAACATATATTATTCAATCATTATCATATCAAGTTAATGAAATTAATATAAATATTAAATATATAAGATATTCAATCAACAGTCACTCACTACTAATCCAATCATCAGGACTTATATAGAAGATTCAAACTATATATCATAAAACAAATAGATAATTATAACCAATAAAAGACATAATTTTAGTATATATTTTTTTTCATGACATATAGAATACATAGACATAAAAAATACCAAACAAATGTTGAAAAAGAAAAAGTCTAACAATAATAATTAAATAAAATAATATATAATCTAAATAATGTAATAATTATGTTACATATAATTTTGTTTTTTAAAATTAAATAATAAATTTGGGTTTATCCAATTGAGTTTGGTTTATTTTAGGTTAATATTGACCCAACTCATAAAAATTTCATATTCTTGAACCCAACTTAACCTATTAAATTGGGTTAGGTTAATTAAGGTTACTCGGATTGTTTGAGCACTATTGATAAAAACACATATTTTAATTTGTATTAAAAAAACACAAATATTTCAGGTGATTGAACAACCACCATGTATCAAATAGGTCAATGACAATTAATTATTTTGATTAGTGTTTAATCATTTCAACTCCACAATCATAAGTTTTAATCCATATCGATATTTGGTTTTCGTATTATTTGAGAGTATAGCCTCTCTATACAGGGTTTGTTGGTTTCCTTTGCCATATATGTCCTAAAAGAAAAAGAACAGCCGCCAGATCCGTGGTAACCCAGCCTTAGGCGAGGTTTTCAGATTTTCTGAACGGAACCAACCGCGTCTCGCATCCGATGTCAGCTGTGTAGCGGCGGCGTCGTCTCTCCAACGGCAGTCCACTCCCTTCGACGGCGGTGTCCCTGTTCCAGCGGCATGTTCTAGAGATCGAGCTGTTCATAGAGGTTTAATAGAGTTTAATGCTTTTATTGAAAAATTTGTTTCTTATCATATATCGAGTAAACATTAGGGTTTCTACGAGTTCAATTGAGCTAGAAAGTTCAGCAATGTTCCCTAAATTCAAAATCTGAGGCGTTACAACGTCGTTGGTGCCCAAAAGAATTTGTTGCTGTTGAGTAGTGTTTATATTTGTTGCAGCACTGGTATGGACACTAAGTACAGCGGAGAGTCGTCGGATGAGGATGAAGTGAGAAGGAAAAGAGAAAGACACCACCACAGTAGTAGAAAAAGAGATTCCGGACGTCGTGACGATGGCAGTGATTCTTCTGATGCCAGTGAAGAATATAGGAGCAAACAACACGATTCTAAAAATGCGCACACGGATGACGGCCAGACTAAAGTAAGAATTAGTGAGAAAAGTGATGGCCACATACATGATAGGTGGAAGAGTGAAGATGCAAAAAAGAGTGCATCTAGACGAAGTCCTGATAGATATGTAAGGCATCAAGGTGAAAATCGGCGCAAAGAACTAGCGAGAGGAGATCAGAATGAACCATATCAAAATGTTAGAATGGACAGAGATGAAAGCAGAAAGCATCAAAATGAGAATAGGCAGAGAGAAGAAGAGAGAGCAGACCGTAAAAAATCATACCGAAGTTCTGATGAAAATGAGCAGAGAGTAGATAAAGACATAGACAAAAACAAGCACGATCGAGACAGAAGGCAGGAAGGTAAAAATCTGCATAGAGAAGATAGAGAAGTCAGGAAAGAATCGTATCAAAGTCTTGGTGATAATGAACAAAGAAAGGACAGAGACAAAGACCGGCATGAAAGAGACAAAAGGCTTGAAAGTCAAAAATTGCAAAATAGAGAACAAGAGAGAGGAAACAGGAAAGAAGGATCATATACAGATTCTGATGAAGATGAGCTGAAAGGGAGGAGGCATGACCGTAGACGACACGATTTTGAGGATGGAAATAAAAATATAGATCGCCACTTGCATCACGATTCAAAAGATGAGCGTGACAAGGAGTTTCATAGAAAATCAGAACATCAAAGAAATTTGATTGACAATGATAGGGATAAGAAGCATTTAAAACATGATAACAAACATAGAAATTCTCAAGATCTACGAGATAAGAAGGTGAATGAACGGAGAGAGGGTCGTAGAAACATTGGGGAGAAAGAAAAGGCGGGAACGGGGACTCTATATCATCCACAACCTCATGGACAGGAAAGGCAGTTTGAAAAAAAATTGAATCCCGAGGCTTCTAATCTAGGTAAGAGTGGAGGTGTTTATATTCCACCATTTAAGTTGGCCAGAATGATGAAGGAGGTCCAAGATAAGAGCAGCATTGAGTATCAACGTTTGACATGGGATGCACTCCGAAAAAGTATTAATGGGCTTGTCAACAAGGTCAATGCTACTAATATAAAGAATATCATTCCGGAGCTATTTGGAGAGAACTTGATCAGGGGCAGGGGTCTATTCTGCCGTTCATGTATGAAGTCACAAATGGCATCTCCAGGGTTCACCGATGTATTTGCCGCCTTGGTTTCTGTTGTGAATACTAAGTTTCCAGAAGTGGGTGATCTTCTATTGAGAAGAATTGTCTTGCAACTCAAAAGAGCATATAAACGAAATGACAAGGTTATATAACATGATGTTTGTAGTTTATTTCACTTTTTCCCTCTAGCTTCTGCATGATCTTCCTTTTAAAAATCTTTCCTGATCCTCATTGTATTTTGCTTATCTTCGACAGCCTCAACTACTAGCTGCTGTAAAATTTATAGCACATCTAGTTAATCAACAGGTGGCTCATGAAATAATCGCATTAGAATTACTCACTGTTTTGCTGGAGAATCCTACGGATGATAGCGTGGAGGTGGCTGTTGGTTTTGTAACTGAGTGTGGTTCAATGCTACAGAATTTTTCTCCTAAAGGACTCCATGGTGTGTATGCATTGTCAATTTACGTTCTGTGCAAATTGATTTCTCGTATTTGCATGTAGGCAGTGATCGACCATTTTAATTCATTAGAGGACCTTTTAACTTCTCGACGTCGTTATTTCATTTTTTTTCAACAAAAGATCAGTTTCTTATGACAAAGATGTTATCTGGATAGAAGTTTTAGTAAAAAAAATCTCTAGCCGAAGACATATTTGTGAACTTCCAACTGGTATAGTTTTTTGTAACTAACATGGATTCATCTTTTGTAACTTTTCATATATCATTTATCAATGGAACTTTCTGTTTCCTAGAAAAAAAACATATTTGTGAACTGTGTGCACCATAGGCAGAGAAATAGTACACGCCAAAAACTGAGAGAACTAAAATAGTCTAGAGGGTGTGTTTATCTTTGCCCAAAATGTAGTAGATGCATCTTGAAACGGATTTTTTTAAATATTTGTCATTTGATATTCATTGTGTGCAGTCACCGTGTTCACCTATTTTTATTTGCCTGGGCCTGCGTCGTGAAATTATCATTGTTAGCCATGCTCTTTGGCTTTCTGGAAAATCTTATACCTTCTACATAAGATAACCAACTTTCACTTTGCTTCCACTTTTTGCTTATTATCTGAAAAATATATTTGATATTTTTTCCTCTTAGAATTTAATGACATTGATCCACACCTATTTTGCACCAAGATTGTTTATTCATGTTTCCTTATTTCTTATTCATTGATTGTAGGAATATTTGAGCGTTTTCGTGGAATTCTTCATGAGGGGGAAATAGACAAAAGGGTTCAGTTTCTGATTGAAGGCCTATTTGCAATAAGGAAAGCAAAGTTTGAGGTACAGTCACATTCTGTCTTTTAGTAAACAAAACATCTTTTGTTTTGTTATCCCTAAACCATTTGAATGATGCATGAAATAGATTCAAAAGAAGGGCCTGGTGGGTCTTGAGGTGTTTAAGGTGATGAGTTCAGTTGGCCACCTACCTTGGAATTAATTTCCTACGAGTTTCCTTGAAATCCAAATGTCGTAGGGTCAGGAGATATGTCCCGTGACATTAGTCGAGGTGCGCGCAAGCTGGCCCGGACAGTCACATATATAAAAAAAAGTTGATAAGCTATAATTAGGTTTGACGCTTTACTCTGGAATTAAATTCACTTTAGCGGACAACATCTTATCATTGTGAAATACTAACCATAATGGAGTGGCGTAGTGGTCCAAAGGGCCTTTGGTAACTAAGAGGTGGTGGGTCTATGGATTCTAACCTTACATGAGCATAATCAAAATAAGATAAAAGTTACAAGGAAACCCTATGCCTAACCCTAGAAATCCCCTCGCTCTTGGGTATGCTAACCCAAGCCTAAGACTCTCCAAATACATCGATAAGTTCTCTCCACTCCTCTGCTCCTATTTATAACACTTAACCAACTCCATGCCACATTACCCTTCTACCCTTACTAATACCCTTATTACTAATATACCCCTAGGCTGGGTACCTTCAATGTCTTACTTCTATGATTCTTGCTTGCTTAACTGAGAAATTAGTATTTAGATAGGTAAGAGTTAGGGGTAGAGGGAGTAGAGAAATGTAGAAAAAAGATTTCCCACCCATTCTTCTTGTTTGCTTAGTAGCACTATTTCACCTTGTTGTGTAGTTTTTGCTTGACTGTGAAATTAGTATTTAGATACATAACAAACTAATAGTCTGTTTCCAAGCATATATTTCTCCACCTTCTATGTATATAGCCGCAACAATGCTTAATTTATTTTTCTCTCCTTTTGGATTTGATTCAGGGCTATCCAGCTGTTCGTCCAGAATTGGACCTTGTGGAGCAAGAAGATCAGTTAACTCATGAAATCTCCCTGCAAGAAGAAATAGATCCTGAGATTGCTCTTGGTATCTCTTCTTACATGGTTGATTAATGAATTAAACTAGGTTTTCTCACGATGTTTGTTTAATTTATGCATTTATATATTTTCCTGTCTTGCTTTCAGATATCTTTAAATATGATCAAGATTTCTCTGAAAGTGAGAAGCGCTATGAGGATTTAAAGAAAAATATACTTGGCGAGGAATCTGAGAATGAAGAAGACCAATCTGATGCTGGATCAGATGAAGATGAGGATGAGGATGAGGAAGATGATGATGAAGAAGAAGATGAGCAGCAGATGCAAATAAATGATGAAACAGAGACCAATCTTGTGAATCTCAGAAGGACAATTTATCTGACAATTATGTCCAGTGTCGACTTTGAGGAGGCCGGGCATAAGCTTCTAAAAATTAAACTGGAGCCTGGTCAAGAAGTAAGTTCAAAAGTACCTCCTGCTACTAATATTTTTTGTCTACAATTTCATAGGTCTACTACACTCTTTCTAGAAATTGAAGTTGGTTTCCTCCTGTTTTTTTTTTAATTATTATTTTGTATTTTTTGGGAAGGAAATTGAGTTTTCACCATGAAAAAGTATGTTAGGATAAAAAAAACCAAGCACAACAAAAAAGACGTCCCAAAATAGCTACAAAAAGGACTGTAATCTAACAAAATCAAGCTTGAGATGATAATTACGAAAGGGTTAGAAACTGACGCTCAAAAAGGACTGTAACCTAACCATTTCCCAAACCTTGTCACAGTCGCTTCACATCTCTAAAAATAGCAAATAAATTGGTTTCCTGTTCTATAATTGTTTAGTGACGTGTAATCTTAATGTTTATGTTTGCCATCATTTTATGTTGCACTTTTGATGTACTACACAAATGGTACAATTGTAGGCGAGTTCATCTTTTGCTGTGGTATTTGCAGATAGAGTTGTGCGTTATGTTGTTAGAATGTTGCAGTCAAGAAAGAACTTACCTTCGATATTATGGTTTGTTGGGGCAAAGGTTTTGCAAGATCAACAAAGTGCATCAGGAAAATTTTGAGAAATCTTTTGTCCAACAATATTCGATGATTCACAGGCTTGAAACTAACAAACTCAGGAATGTTGCTAAATTTTTTGCCCACCTACTTGGCACTGATGCTCTTCCATGGCATGTCTTGGCTTATATTCGCTTGACTGAAGAAGACACCACATCTTCATCTAGGATTTTTATTAAGATTCTTTTCCAGGTATTTCCCGTTTATCCTAACCTAAAAGTTATCTATATGATTATATTTTTATAATTGTTAATGTTGCTATTACTTAGGATAGGGAAGTCGACCGTGTCTTTGATTGTATTGTTTGTCAATAGCACCGTTTTATATTTTTCACTTAGATCCATAGAATCATTTGATAATGAATGAAATATCTCCTACGAACTCCAATCCCACCCACTCCACGTGATGTTGTCCTAAAAAACTTTGAATTAACCGACGACTGTATTGTCTTTACGACATATTATTCTTTATATACTTAAGCTGGGGGCTAAAGTGACTTGCCTAGGTGATTTGGCCTAAGTATGCCATTTTGTAAATTTCATCTTTTCGGGTGAGGGAGTTGCCATATCTCATCCCTTCTTTTTTTGGCCGCAACATTGGTTACTCTGGTTCATTCGAGGTCGAATTCGTATCTTCCTTTTTATTCGGCACCGTGTTTGTACCTTGTCGTTGTACTTGTTGAGTTGTTGGGTATGTTATGTCCAACCCCTTCTTTATTCCTCAGAGTGCTCATTTTGGCAGCTAAAAGGTGGTGCGATTTGGTTGGGTTTCGCTTTGAGCCAAATAATCAATAGAAGATTTATTTTTGGAAGATGTTAACTTTTTGTATCTTGGTCTTAATTGTGATACAGGAGCTTTCAGAGCATTTGGGCATTCGATTGTTGAATGAACGTCTCACAGACCCGACAATGCAGGATTCGTTTGAATCCATTTTCCCCCGGGATAACCCAAAGAACACACGATTTTCCATCAACTTCTTCACGTCTATTGGGCTTGGTGGCTTGACAGAGAATTTACGAGAGTATTTGAAGAATATGCCACGGTTGATCATGCAACAACAAAAGCCAGAGTCGGACTCCGATGAGGAATCTCGAAGTTCTGATTCATCGGGCTCAGAGTCAAGTGCAGCCGAGTCGGAATCAGAATCATCTAGCTCCGAGGAAAGTGAACGCGAAGATAGGAGACGTGGAAAAAAGAGGAGGAAAACAGGAAGGTGATGTTGGTGCATTTCTACATGCTCTTGCAGTATGTTTATATCTATCTAGGCTATGTAATAACTCTGTGATTGTTTTTATGTAATTTTGCTCTTCTAACTACCACTTGCGGTTTCTCCCAAATTGGTAGATTAGTCTGGAGGTGTGAATGCAATGATTGGATAAATTCTTTCCTTTTTTTTTTTTTTTTTGAAGTTATTAGGTGAGTAATAACTCAATCTACACATGCACGAGTACGAGGGTGTGTTTGTGATCGATCCTGGGTTCGAATCTTTCATTGTTATTGTAGACAATGTAAAATTGAGTAATTGCTCTTTGTGATGAGATTCAAATTAAGATGATCAATCATGTTAAGTATGCTTTTAAAATTAGAACATCTCCCTCCAAGTAGGGTGATTGGGAAAGAAAGCATTAGAAACATGATTACAACTATAATGATGTCTCCTTTGTCATAAGTACTTTTGCTGGTCTTAAGAGCTTGTTGATTACATTCAGGCTGCCCAATGAAACTTTTATTAAATTTGTAATAATCTTCAGAATCATTATGAAAAATCCTAGATATCAAAAGAATCTAGAAAAGGTTAAAGATTCAAATTTGACTATATAAACAAACATTCTTATAATTTGACTATATTTTCATTGTTTAGATTTATATTTTGATCAATACTTTCTTCGTTGGCTTCTCTTCGACCTTCCGTTTCTCCTCGGCCTTTGTCACACACTTGAGACTTCCACCATTGGAGTAGCTTCTTTCTGTGAAAGGCGTGGCCAAATATTTATGTATATTAATTTTAACAATTTCTATATTAGTGAGCTTAATATTGGGATAGATTATAGAGGTAAAGATACAAAACCTAAATTTAAATGTCTAATAGACTTGTTCATAAGAACTCTAGTTGGGGAGTTGGGGAACCCAAAGTGGTGTACATGAGTTGGGTTGGGTAGGGTTGAGGGTAATTTTTTAACCAACCCAAAAATTTGGGTTGATCATTTTTTCAACTCAACCCAACCTAACCCTATATTTTTGGGTTGAGTTGGGTTGGATTGGGTTCATCGGTTCAAAAAGAATTAAAAGTTGAAGGTGGGATTACAAATTCAACGAGAATACTAATTATTTCAACTTTTGAAAGTAAATATCGATATAAAATTTGACTAAATATTGGTGAAATATTTCAATATTAACAAATCAAAATATATAAGGGTGTATGTTCATATATAAAGCTAATTTTGTAAAGTGAGTAAAAAATATTGTACTTAAAAGTAAAAAAGATTGTACTTAACCTAATAAGAAAATAAAATATTAGGTAAAATTTTGAGAGAAATGAAGTAAACACAAAGAAAAGCATAAAAATCATGTTACTAACAAACTTGAACCAAGGTCATAGAAGAACTCAACTCAAAACTTCTAAACCCAAGAACCAACCCAAAAGTCCGGATTTCCTAAAAATCCAACCCAACCCAAAATTTTAAGAACATAACCCAACTCAACCCTTTCGATTTGGGTTGGGTAGTCCGGGTAGCTCGGATTACCGGTTTTTTTGTACACCCATAATCCAAACGACATGTCTCATTGTTTGTAATACATTAAAATGTCAATCGTGAGCATTGACATAAGAAACCTAGCTAGTATTAATTATTCTACAAATATAAATTTAAAATTAACGATTTATTATCAGATTATACATACAACTTTTGCTAATAAAATAAAATAAATGGAGTTAATTTGGTTCTCTTCTATGATAATATAATAGCATATATAAGATCTCCTATTTTAAATATTGCATTAAATAACTTCTTAAAGTCTAAAATAGTTTTAAGATGATAGATTAGGGTATACCACAACGGGCAAGAAGTCGAGAGATGGGGACTTCTCGTCTTCGACAACAACTTTTTCAATGACTTTCTTCTTCTTTTTGTTGTTTACATCAATCTTCTTCTCTTCACCAATATGTCATCGTGGATGGATGGGTTCCGGTTCGAGTGCGGGGATGGCACCCTCGTCCTCCTTCTTAAATTCTTTTCTTTAGTACAAGAGTTGAGAGAAGAGAGATTACAAATATCAATTTCAAGGATCGAACCTATAATCATGGTGTTAAACTGTATTTTCCACCAAACAATGAGACCACTAGCCACCACCATTTGGATATTCTTAAATTCTACTTAGTTTGTGTGTGTTATTTTTTTGCTATTTTGAGGTGGGTTTAGGGGTGTTTGGAATTCTCTTTTGTTTTTTAGATCATAATATTTGAAATTCTATTTCTAAACGGTCATTTTACAATCCAATTATACAAAAGTTTATCCAATTTTTTTTTTAGAATATTTGAATTTAATTAACTAACATAAAAGCATAACTCAACTAATATAAATTAATTAATCATATCAAGAATCAAGAATTCAAGCCTTCACAAATGTGCTTACTAAATTATTGTGCAATTAATATGAATTATTATTATTATTTTTTAAATGGCAAAAGCAAACTCATCAACCCAACTTACAATTATCTCAGTTTTTATAGTCTTTCGATTTTGGGTGTCATTTTTTTTACCTAATACTCCAGTAATAATAATAATACTACAAAAAAGACCATAATAGCAACAATAGCAAAAAAGCTTTGAAAAAAATATCAATTATTAAAATAAAATAAAAAACAAAAAAAACAGTTTTTTTTGTATACATCATGTTCAACAGAACTATGGAACAAGAACAACCCAAAGTTTGTTTGGTGGTGTGGGTCATCAACTTTAACATAAAATTTTCTTCATCTGTAGTACTCTATCACTCAAATAGTTTATTTGTTAACCGGCAGCGACGACGGCGGCCGTCCTAGACGAGCACGGACCGTCGACAATAATTCGGGATCGACAATGGTAATGTCATGAATGCTGGCCCTCTTTTTTCCCTTGGTTTTTCTTGGTACTGTGAGGCGAAGAAAATGTTTTTGGGCATGGCTAGAGACTTGAGTATTTGTTTTTGTAATCACTACATTATCTGCAATGTTTGTCCAATCACCTCTACCATATATCTCCATGCCTATTAGAAATAACCTGCATTACACAATGCAAATATATAGTTTAATAATAATTATAAGGTAAATTGTACTGGATAATCCAATTTTATAAATTAATAATTATAAATCTAGGCAAATTTGAAAATATTTAGCATCTATAGTCAAATATACCATATAAATAATATTCATCATACTATATTATGTATTAGTTATTCAGTATAAAAAATATTACATTATACCGTATATTTGATTATGATGCTAAATATTTTATCAATTTGGTCTATTCATGCAAAAACTCTTAATTATAATAATAAATTTACCGATGTCGAAGTTAAAAAAAAAATTAATGTAGTAAAAAATAATAATAATGTTGAACGCATAGACACAAAACAGATAAATTTCAATCAAATTAAATACATTTTACTATGTATGATTTTTTTTTTTTTTTTTTTTTAAGTTGTTATAATTATAGGAATGCTGGCGTTAAATTTACTTTTTTCAAAAAATAAAAATCTAACCGTACATTATGTTGATACATCGATGAATTAATATTAAATATATTTTAAAGTTTAATACTTATTAACAACTTCAAACAAAAATTAATTAACTTTAAAAAATAAATAATTTTCATGAATCAATATTTTAAAACACTTAAATCTATTTTTTACCCGAAAAGAAACTCAATCTATATTTTAAGCCTAAAACTTTCCATTTAATTTTCATAAAAAATAATTTATGCATTTTAATAAGAAAAAAAAAATATGACAGTTAGTTAGTTAGTTACGTACATGTGTTCTTCAACGCTCCACTTACTTTTGAACGCCGATGAGTCGGCTCCGCCGTGAGTCGCAGCTTCAACTTCATGGCACGGCGGCGGAAACTCAGTGGACGGCGAAGACGCCGGCGCCGCCGGAAAATATTGCATTTCACTAACGGAGCTAAAAAACAAAGCATTGGTATCGTTGAACACCGCCGCACCGTTCCGATCAATGGCAGTTCTAGCTGAAGATGAATCCACACCATATGCCCGCAAATAATTATCGTAAATAATATCGGTATTCGTCTTGCATTCATCGCCGAACGGCGCCCTAAAATCAAGATTCACCGTATTCGCAGGCGACGATGACGACGATGTTGCAATCCGTTGATTCTCAAACACCATATTTCCGATCGGATTAAATTGATGCATCTCGACTGGTGTCACGAGTTCTTGATTCGGAGTAGGGTTTAAATTATTCTCAAGATTCATTGTTTGATTACAAGGCAGGGACGACGATGATGGCTGCATTGCATTATTCCATGGATTCTCAATCACCATATTTTCGGTTGGATCAAATCGGGGCGGCATCTCAACTTGTCTCCCCGGTATTGGATTCGGCTCGGGATATGGAATAACAAACGACGAAGTAGGGTTAAAACCATTATCAATGTTCATCGTTTGATTACGAGGTGGGGTCGACGAAGACGGCATTGCAATCGACCGCGGCATCTCGAACACCATATTTTCGGTCGGATCAGGACATGGAGTAAAGAACGAAGTAGGGTTAAAACCATTCTCAATATTCATCATTTGATTACGAGGCGGGGTCGACGAAGACGGCATTACAATCGACCGCGGCATCGTGAACACCATATTTTCGGTCAGGTCAGGACATGGAGTAAAGAACGAAGTAGGGTTAAAATCATTCTCAATATTACTCACTTGATTGCGATCGGACGGGGATGGCTGCGGTGACGGCGTCTCAAACGCCATATTGTCGGTGGGATCAAACGGAAGCATCTCGACTGGTGTCACGGGCAATGGATTTGGATCCGGAGATGGAATACCGAACGGCTTAGGGTCGAAAGCGGTCCAATCGATTTCCAAGTCATCGAAATCGAATGAGGGGACCCCATAAAGAAAGTTTGAAAAATAATCGAGATTGGAAGGTTGAGTAATGGACGAAAAAGGATGAGCAAAGCTCGTCAAGTTCTCCATGCTCTAAACTAATTAACTTAATTAGAGAGAATAATAATGGAGTTTGGAATTAATTTCAAGAAATAATGTAAATGATTTTATAAGGGACGGAGTGGAATATTTCAATTTACAAAAAGGTTTAGGATTTAGAATTCTAATAGGAGTTGGTGGGAAAGATTATCTTATTGAAGTTGGTTACTCTTCTTAATTGGCGGGAAAGCATTTAAAAAATAAGAGAAAGAATTATAGTAATTTTTTTAAAAAATATTATTAATATGATCAAGTATAAATTTGGTTTATATAATTTCATCATGGTTTTAAAAACCTAAAATATATCTAAAAAAAAATCTTAAAATATATAGTTTCTATGGTTATATATAACTAGTTAATTAGTTATTGTTATATAGTGTGATGTGTGACTAAAATAATGATTAAATTAATTTATTCAATATATATAAGTGCATTTTTTAGTTTTTATGTTTGAAGTCTAGTTTCATTTCGGTCTATAAATTTCAAAAGTTAAACACTTTTATCATTGACATTTAAATAATGTAATTTACTTTTAGTTCATAAAATAACAAAATTATAAATAGTTTTGTTACATAATATAATGTGTGTGACTGAAATAATGATTAGACTAGTTCATTTAATATATTAATAAAATAATTATTTTAGTTTCTACGTGAATTTGTTTTTTAAAAGAAAACAAATGTAAACAAAAACATAAGCTTAACACCTACAAGTGAACATTATAAAATAAGTAAAAATGTTTGATCTTTTAAAATATATAAACCAAATTAAATTAGATTTCAAATTAAGCTCATAACTTCTTAATTTTGAGAATAGTGGCATGGTTATTGTTCTTGTTGATGGCATGATTTGATCAAACTTAAATATAAGTTTATTGGCATATATATATATTTTATGGTAATATCTTTCAATTTCACGGTTATGAGTTCGATCATAAAATTCAATATTTAAATATTGTATTATTTGAAAGCAATAATGCTTAAGATTTGTTGGTTCCCTATCCCACGTTTATCCTTCAAAACAAAAAAAAAAAAAATCATATTTTTTTTAGTACAATATTAATTAAGATTCTCTTTGTTACTAAACCACTCTACATGGTTCTTTACTATCCTTCTAATTAAAATAAACATGGAAGTAAAAGTGTACGATATATGCTGTGTTTTAAACATTTGGATTTATTTTATTTTTCAACATGAAATTTGTGCAAGTGAATGAAGTCAATAATCTTATGTACTCTATAGGATTGGAGACTAACCAAACTTTTAATAACAATATTTAAAGTACATAAATTAAATCAATTTAAACATGACTCAAGTCGTTAAAATATTGCAACCACAATCAAAAGATCATTAGAGTTGCTAAAAAATTATTTAAAATAGAGGATTCTGATTTTTTAGTTATACAAAAATACATATATATATACATACATAGTTTTGAGAATTATACAAAAATATATATGATTTTTTTTTTTTTTATACAACTTGGGGGAGGGAGATTCGACCCTGTAATCTCATGGTTACCAGGTCATTCAAGATGCCGGTAGAATTATGCTACTTTGGCAAAATACATATGATTTAAGAATAACAAAGCTGGCTATATTATTGAATAACAAAACAAAAAAGAAGAAAAAATATAGGTTCTACCAAGACTTGAACTCAGGTTACTGGATTCAAAGTCCAATGTCCTAACCACTAGACCATAGAACCATTTTGGAGTAAAAATCTCATAAATAGAATGTATAGTATGTTTAAGTGCAAATATTGTGCAGCATTGATATAATCATATTTGAAAAAATCTAATATAATAAACTCTTGTATTTTTTTTTTTTTTTTTTTTTTTACTTAACGACATTTGGAGATTGAGATCCAAACATATAACATCATGACAATTAAATTATATAAAATATTATTAAAACTTTGTGTTTATTGACACTCTTATAAATATTTTATATTGTAAATTGCATTTCCATATTTTAAATTTTCGACCAATTGTATGTTACATGTGTGAATGATAGTTGCAAAATTGATTATTTATGCACATTGGGGTTATTTTTACTACGATTTGATTATATTAAATGTGAAACTTGGAAGGGCTGAAATTATTTGCATTGGATTTAAAATTTTGTGGAAATACTTTCAGTCATCCACCGATAAAATGAATATGAGCTATGATGATCTAGGGGTGTACATGGGTTGAGTTGGGTTGGGTTGAGGGAGGTTTTCAACCCAACCCAAATTTTCGGGTTGGTCATTT